>JBBPTX010000988.1:0-13625 GCA_038094595.1 Pulveroboletus aff. annulatus | reverse complement strand
CATGTTGGGCCTAGGGGATGGACTTATGTAGATACGTATCTAGATTGGTACACAACATGTATCTACACATAGAATAGTATATAAAGTGAGACTGGACGGAGCTCAGTCTCCAGTCTAGTTCTCTTGTCCTCTGCCTACAAAGCACCCTCATAAGATAGTCTCCCCACTCGACGTTTAGGATAGTGATTGCCTGCAAAGAACTTGTAGTCGCAACAGTTGGCACCCATGTCTGCGAATGTGGTGCAGAGATCGGTAGCTGAGATGGGGAGGAAAGACATTGTGATTGGTAACTAGTACTTGTAAGATTTCCTGAATTGTACTCATAATTGGACTCTACTGAAACAATCGTTTCTCCTGATTGTTTGTGGATATTTGCATCTCTGCCTTTTGACACAAGGCTGTTCTTCTTCTTCTGAGGCTTCTCTGTATCGCCTCCTTGCTATGCTTGCTTCTCTTATGAAATGCTGTGCGCCTAGAGTTGCTTCTAAGCAGATATAATGCAGTGCTGTTGGCCACACGAATGGATAGGGCTGAGGGGATCTAGAGGGACTCCGCTCAAGGGTGATGGGATATCTAAGCGAGGCTAGGTCTGTGGCAGGGCTGAGTGTATGTGCTGATGGTGTGGGTTCCCAGTAATGGGTGTGACCCATGAATCTGATGTCAGTGGCAATTAGATCAACTTTGCCTCCATTTATGAAGTGATGTGGTTCTAAGTCTTGTTCAATAAGTCTCCAGAACTCTTCTTCTGTGGCCGCAACATCTGGCCAGTCGTTAGGGTCCTCTTCACTCTCTGTTCTCGCAGTTGCTGGTGAGTTCTCCCTGGGCTCTACTACTGGTTCTCCTACTGCTACCAGTACATTTACTAATTCCCAAGGTCTGGCTAGATCGACAATGGGGAGATATGCTGAAAGAGGGAGGAGAGATCAGTGAAAGGTGATGGGCACTTGATAGCAAGCCCTATTAGTGCTATCCTAAGGATACCCGAAGACACGCTCACTTGCGAGAGCCTGGGTGCGAGTGAGAAGGCTAGATGCATCTGTTTATCGTTCTTGTAGATAGTGATAGGGTGGAAGGGTGAAGACAGTCTAGTTCTAGTGTTGCGACTACAATTCCTTGCAGGCAATCACTATCTTAGACATCGAGGAAGAGGGACTATCTTTAGTACTACTGTGTAGGCAGTTGACAAGAGAACTAGACTGAGGACTTAGCCTCGTCCAGTCCTGCTTTATATACTATTCTATGTGTAGATACATGTTGTGTATCAATCTAGATACGTATCTACATAAGTCCATCCCCTTGGCCCTAAGTGATCGACATGCAGCCTACTGCTAGCAGCGGAGATTATCATACATGAGGTTTCCAGCCATTGATCTGCTGTGGGTGGTAGAATGGAAGGATGTCAATGGTGATTAAAGATAAGGGATCACACTGCAGGTGATGAGGTGACTGTATGAAGGTCTGCAGTGATCATGATGATTAAATATGTTCTGTGATCTGTGGGGCAAATGTGAAGGGGTGAAAGAGAATGCCCACAGATTGTGAAGGGCCTGTAGATCCCCTGTGACTAGCACAGTGTCTATGTCAGGTTATCCCTTTGATTAGATAAAAGGCATCCATATGCGCAAGTAAAGTGTGAAAAATAAATAGAGCTGTAACAGCGATCCTGCAGTGAATCGTAACAGGGTGACTCCAATGTTATCTGAGTCAGCGCAGGGCAGGAGATCAGGTCAGTGGGATAGGGCGTCAGGTCTGGCAAGCTGAGCACCAGGGATGTGGGTGATTGAGTAGTCATAATCTGTGAGGTCAAGGAGCCAGTGGGCTTGACGTCAGTTGAGATCTTGGGGGCAGCGGAAATATGTTAAGTTCTTGTGATCAGAGAAGATGGTAACAGGGAAAGGAGAGCCATGGAGGTAATGTCTCCAGGCTTTGAAACCACATATAACAGCCAAGAGCTCCTGATCATAAATGTCATAGTTGCATTCTGAGGAGGAGAATGATTGTGACAAGTAAGAACAGGGGTGCCAATCCCCGTTCACATCAGATTGCAGTAGAATGCCTCCCAACACGTATTTCAAGGCATCAGTGGCCATGGCAAAGGGGCGAGAAATGTCTGGCATGAAGAGGACTGGCTTATAAAGGAACAACTCCTTGAGCTGTTCGAAGGCAGTCTGTTGTGTGGAGGACCAAGACCAGGGCATGGTTTTCTTGATGAGGTCAATGAGGGGGTGGGCAATATTGGAGTATCCAGGAATGAAGCGTTGATAGAAATTAGCAAACCCGAGGAAGGAATGGATGTCTTTGACTTTCTGTGGTACAGGCCATTTGGCGATGCTGTCAAGTTTGATGGGGTCCATGGCGAGCTGTCCATCCTTGACTATCAAGCTGAGGTATTCAACTTTGGGGGTAGCAAATTGGCATTTCTCCAGCTTGAGGTGGAGATTGAGTTCCATCATCTGTTGGAGGACATGGCAGGTTCATTCAGTGTGGGTTTCGTCGTCTGGGGAGAAGATAAGTAAGTTGTCCATGTAAATAACCAACCATCCCTTGGCGATCATGTCATGAAAGAAGTCATTCATGAATCACTGGAACGTCACAGGGGAGTTAGTCATGCCGAAAAACATAATCATGGGTTCGAAGAGCCCTTTGTGAGTGAGGAAGGCGCCTTTCCACTGATGCCCATCCTTTATATGTATGTTGTTGTATCTCCACTGAATATCAAATTTGATGAAAACTGTTACAATTCGCTCACAGGACGGATGCTTTTTCTTCTCTTACGATATCGGACTAATACTTTTCTTTTCTCATGCTTAACCTCATTCCTTCCATGTTGTTCTATGACATTCCATACATCTCATAAGCATGCTTATTCCCTCACTGTGCAGGTACTCCTTTTCTTCTGATCTTCTCACGCTGAATGCGCTGGCCCTCAACATTTCCTTCTCACATGTTGATTCTCTTTTGTTCTTTCCATTTCTAATGTCGCTTCCCATGCCAGCCCTTAACTAATGTGACATGTAACTGTCACGATTCACTCCACTATATAAACCCTTCAATAGAGTCTCTCACCTCTCTTCTTTAGCTTAGTTCTACCTATAGCTTGTTGCCTAGTTAGTGCTAGCAATCTATTCCCCTTTGCTCCTCACGTCTTTGTTCTACCATTAAGTGAATGCTTCACACTACGGCCCACCCGCCTTCGTGTGTCTCTACCCTAGACCCTACGACCCGCTAGTCAAGCTAGGCAGTGGTAACTCTTGACGGTACTTACAATCCAGCATCCCTACAGCTGGCCTCACATCATCATATACACAAACGACCAAACCACCCTGATCCTACTAGGCATTAGTAGGTCTATGTGTGATCTTACCCAAGGTCACGTGTAACAAAAGAACTAAGCTCCCTCCTCATTTGGATACCATCACGTACACCACCCACTATAGCTTCCCACCAAAACACTCGCACCACTGATCTGCATTGGAATCCCCGAGAACCTCCATGTACCTCACACTCTGACTCCTCTGACACCCCTAATGATCTCAACCAAGCATATTGGGATGAAGACCCCAATGAGCCTTTATTAGACTCAGATGAAGAACTCACTACTCACGACCTTGCCCATAGCTTTTCTGCTTCTGTGCAGATACCTCACCTGCAGACACCCCCATCTCCAACACCCAGATGCCAAACCGGCCACATCTTTCCTCCAATTCCCCATCCGCCATCCTCTACCATGTCCACCAAACCTCTCAAACTTCGCATCAGCACCTCAGACAAGTATGACAGTGATTACAAGATGGCCAAGCAATGGCTTGACTCAGTCGCCTTCTACCTCAACATCAATGCTGAGGTATACACCACCGACCCAAAGCGCATTGCCTTTGCGCTCTCATACATGGCCAGAGATCCCGCACTCACGTGGACCAACACCTTCCAGGCCTCAAAAATCGCAGCTGATGATTCAATCTTGATGGGTTCATGGTCCAACTTCCGTGACACCTTTATCTTGGTGTTCAAACACTATGACACTACCAGCAATGCAATTGCCTGGCTCACCACCACCTGCATGATCGCTGCTAAGAACGGCAGATATTCCCTCTCACTTACTGAGTACAATGCTCAGTTCCAGAACCATTGTGCCATCGCTGGCATAACCGATGACAATGTTCTTATCAGTTACTATTCTGCCACCATCCCCAATGCCCTCATGCGCCATATCTTAGCCATGGAGGTAGTCTCCACCACCATAGATGCATGGTTAAAGAAAGCCATCACCTTCCAGACTCACATGGAGCATGCTAGAGAAATCACCGCTCGCCATAAGATCCCCTCTCATCACACTTATCATCAGTACTCCACCCTCACTCCCACTAAAGACCCCAATGCAATGGATGTCAATGCCGTTCACCTCCCACGACTCACCCTGGCCAAATGAGAACAATGCCATAAAGAAGGAAGATGCTTCCGCTGTCGTCAGAAAGGACACTGGGCTACCACCTGCCCCACATTCACTTCAAACACCCTAAGGCTGAAGAAAGTCGTTCGGAAGGTTGTAGAAGTAGAAGCCAAGGACGAAGAGGAAGTCCCTTGGCTACAAGAGATAGACGATGAAGACGATGAAGAAAAACCAAAGGTGTTCCGCATCACCTTTACCTCTCAAAATTTTTAAAATGGTACACTGCCTCAACATCAGTAGTTCCTTCTATCACATGTGCGCCTGTACTTGTATCTACATCAAAGAAATCAATGCATATCCCCTTGCAACTTCATTGACCCCTCGCATACTATGAAAACTGTCAACATCCACACTCTCATTGATAGTGGGGCAAACATCAACTGCCTCGACTGGGACTTTGCCTGAAAACACCAACTTCTCCTAGACAAACTCCCGACTCTGATCCCCATCAACAACATCGATCAAACCCCTAATGCCAAAGGAGCCATTTGTTACTCCACCTCACTCTTCACCAACATTGACAGGATCGCCCAGCATGTACACTTCTATGTCATGCACTGTGGGTCTGAGAATGTGACTCTCAGAATGCCCTGGCTATGACTTATGAACCCCTCAATTGACTGGTCATTATAGACAATCAACATCCCAGAATCGGTAGACGAGTCCACCTCCCTCTACTGTTGCGTCTACAAATCTTTGCAGGCAACCACTTGGAATCTAGGCGTCGAGAGGAGCGCGTTATAAGATGCTACTTTGTAGGAGAAGAACAAGAGAACTAGACTGGAGACTGAGCTCCGTCCAGTCTCGCTTTATATACTATTCTACATGTAGATACATGTTGTGTACCAATCTAGATACATATCTACATAAGTCCATCCCCTAGGCCCAACATGATCGATATGAGGAGTTGGCCTATAACGGAGATTAATATATACATGAGGCTACCAGCCGTTGATCTGCTGTGGGTGGGTAGACTGGAAGATGTCAACGGTAATTAAAGATAAGGGATCACATCACAGTGATGGGGTGACTGAGGTAAGGTCTGTGATGATCACAATGTAATTAAATACATGTGTGTGATCAGTGGGGCGAAAGGTGAAGAGTTAATAGTGAAGCCCACTGATATAGAAGGGCCCGTAGATCCCTATGTCTAGCACAGTGTCTAGGTCAGGTTTTCCCTTGATAAGATAAAGAGAGTGTCAGAAAACGCATAGAGAAGGATGAAAAATATATAGCTATAACACACACTCTCTGCAATGGCTGCCTGAAAACATTGGTAAACAACCTCAGCCATACTGACAAACCCTTTTGGACTCTCAAAAAGTAGTAGAACAATCATAGTGTTGTGACTACAATCTTGTAGACAATCACCAGTTTCTTAGATGTCAAGAGGATGCTTTGTAGGCAGTTTAACAGGAGAACTAGACTGGAGACTGAGCTCCGTCCAGTCTCTCTTTATATACTATTCTATGTGTAGATACATGTTGTGTACCGATCTAGATACATATCTACATAAGTCCATCCCCTAGGCCCAACATGATCGACATGAGGAGTCAGCCTGTAACGGAGATTAATATATACATGAGGCTACCAGCCATTGATCTGCTGTGGGTGGGTGGAATGGAAGATGTCAACGGTTATTAAAGATAAGGGATCACATCACAGTGATGGGGTGACTGATGTGAGGTCTGTGATGATCACAATATATTATGTTACGATTCGCTCACAGGATGAACACTTTCTTCTTTCTTTTTCTTTCGAACTAATACTTTTCATTTCTCATGCTTAACCATATTCCTTCCATGTCATTCTGTGACATTCCATACATCTTGTAAGTGTGCTTATCCTCCACTGCGCAGGTACTCCTTTTCTTTTGATCTTCTCATGCTGCATGTGCCAGCCCTTAACGTCTCTTTCTCATGTGTGGTTTTGCTATTGGCCTTTTATTTTCAATGATGTTTCCCACACTGATTCTCAATCATTGTGACACATAACTGTCACGCTCTTACTTTACTACATAAACCCTTCAACTGGGCCTCTCTTCTCTTCTCCTTAGCTTAGTTCTACCTATGGCTTACTGCCTAGTTAGCACTAGCAATCTATTGCCTTTATTCCTTGAGTCTTCGCTCTACCATTAAGTGAGCGCTTCATACTATGGTCTGCCCGCCTTTGTGTGTCTTTACCCTTGATCCTACAACCTGCTTGTCAAGCTAGGCAGCGGTATCCCTTCGACCCATCAACACTCTTGACAGGAACTCTTGATCCAGCATCCCTACGGCTGGCCTCACGTTGTCGTATACACGAACGACCGATCCCCTTGACCCTACTAGGCATTAATAGGTCTACATGTAACAAAAGAACTAAGCTACCTTCTCGTTCAGATACTATCACGTACGCCGCCCACCATAGCTTCTCACCGAAATACTCGAACCACTGATCTGCGTTGGAACCCTCGAGAACCTCTGTGTACCTCGCACTCTGACTCCTCTGACACCCCCAATGACCCCAACCAAGCATATTGGAACGAAGACCCCGACAAGCCTTTATTAGACTCAGACGAAGAACTCGCCACTCGCGACCTTGCCCATAGTTTTTCTGCTTCTGTGCAGATACCTCGCCCACAGACTCCTCCATCCCTAATGCCCAGACACCAGACCAGCCACATCTTTCCTCCAATCCCTCATCCCCCATCGCCCACTATGACCACCAAACCCCTTGAACTACATATTGGAACCCCAGACAAGTACGATGGAGATTACAAGACGGCCAAGCAATGGTTTGACTCAGTTGCCTTTTATCTCAATGTTAACGCTGAAGTGTACACCACCGACCCGAAACGCATCACCTTCGCACTCTCATATATGACCAAGGGTCCTGCACTCACATGGGCCAACACCTTCCAATCCTCGAAAATCACAGCCAATGGCTCGATTTTGATGGGCTCATGATCCAACTTCTGAGATGCCTTCATCTTGGCATTCAAACACTACAATACCACTGGTAATGCGATTGCCTGGCTCACCACCACCCACATGACCACCACCAAGAACGGTGGATATTCCCCTTCACTTACTGAGTACAACGCTCAGTTTCAAAACCATTGTGCCATCGCTGGCATAACCGACAACAATGTCCTTATTGGTTACTGTTGCGACTACAATCTCTTGCAGGCAATCACTATCAGATAGACGTCGAGAGGAGGTATCTTAAGACTACTGTGTAGGCAGAGAACAAGAGAACTAGACTGGAGACTGAGCTCCGTCCAGTCTCGCTTTATATACTATTCTATGTGTAGATACATGTTTTGTATCGATCTAGATACATATCTACATAAGTCCATCCCCTAGGCCCAACATGATCAACATGAGGAGTCGGCCTGTAACAGAGATTAATAAGTACATGAGGTAGCCAGCCGTTGGTCTGCTGCGGGTGGGTAGAATGGAAGATGTCAACGGTAATTAAAGATAAGGGATCACATCACAGTGATGAGGTGACTGATGGAAGGTCTGTGATGATCACGATGTATTAAATACGTACTGTGATCAGTGGGACGAAAGTGAAGAGTAGAAGGTGAAGCCCACTGATCTAGAAGGGCCCGTAGATCCCCTATGTTTAGCACAGTGTCTAGGTCGGGTTTTCCCTTGATAAGATAAGAGAGGCATCTGTATGCGCAAAGTAAAGATGAAAAATATATAGCTGTAACATCCTCCTCATTCCAAAACTCTTATCACCCAGTGTCTTCCTCTCCCCACACCCCCTCTCCTTATGATGAAGGAAATAAACTTGATAACATCGGATACGCCAACATCACTGGCTCCCCAGGACCTGCCTTCAGGGAATTGTAAGGAATCCTTGCTGTAGCTTTGGAGTTACTAAGGGGATAATGTTATGATTCACTTGCAGGGTTATCTCTTTCTCTTTACTTACACTATCAGACTAACAATTTCCTTTCCCATGCTTTACCCTCATCATTCCACGACGTTTTACAACGTTCCATATCTCTCATAAGTGTGATTATTCCTTCACTGCACAGGTACTTGTTTCTTTCTAATCTTCTCACACTGCATGCACCGGCCCTTAATGTCTTTCCTCTCATGCATGAGTTCTATAATGTCCCTTCATATTCTATTGCTGTTTCTCATGCCAGCCCTTAACCATTGTGACATGTAACTGTCACACTTCTACTTTACTATATAAAAACCCTTCAACAGGGTGTTCTCTTCTTTTCCTTAACCTAGTTCTACCTACAGCTATCACCTAGTTAGTACTAGCAATCTACTCTTCTACTCTTCATTCTACTATTGAGTGAACGCTTCACACTTTAACTCCTCATCTCTGTGTGTCTCTTCCCTTGAACCCTTGACCCTATCGCCAAGCTAGGCATTAGGTTACCTTGACTATCCAACCAACGTTTGGGTAGGTACTCAGTCAGCAACCCCACAGTCAAACACCTTGCGTGGATATTCTCAACCATGACTACCTCACCTTTGTCCCTGCTAGTCACTAGGCTTAGTAGGTCTACGTGCAACCTTACCCAAGACCATGTGTAACAGAATTGTATATTTTGTGTGATTCCTTCGATGTTGATGAAGAAGGTGGCAGTGTATTGGATGGCTCCCTTTGTGTTAGGGGTTTGATCTATGTTGTTGACAGGGATTGGGGTAGGGAGTTTATCAAGGGGTAGTTTGTGTTTCCAGGTGAAATTCCAATCAAGGCAGTTGATATCTGCCCCACTGTCAATGAGGGTGCAGGTGTTGACAGTTTTCATTGTGTGTGAGGGGTCTATGAGCTGGAGTGGGATGTGCATAGATTTCTTGGAAGTGGATAGTAGTACAGGTGCACATGTGACTATTGGGGAAATTACAGACATTGAGGCTGGTCCCTGTTTCAAAAATCCTTGTCGAAGGTGATATGAGACATCTTGGGTTCTTCTTCATCATCGTCCAATTCTATAAGCTGAGAAAGTTCTTTTTTCTCTTCAACTTCTGCTTCTATGACCTTCCTGATGGTCTTCTTTGGCCTTGAAGTATTCGTTGTGAACATGGGACACTTAAAGGATGGATGTTCTTTCTGGTAGCATCAAAAGTATTGTTTTTCATCAATGCATTTCTGTCTTTCTTCTGGAGTGAGTTTTCAAGGAGTGTGGATGGCATCGATGTCCATGGTGTTGGGGTCTTTGGTGGGAGTTGGCATGGTATACTGGTGGTAAGTGGTACAGGAGGGGGTTTTGTAGCAAGCGGTGATCTCGCAGGCTTGATCCATGTGGGTCTGGAATGTGACAGCTTTCTTAAGCCAGTTGTCAATTGTGGTATGGACTACTTCCATGGCTAAAATTTGGCACATGAGGGGTTCCAGGATGGTGGCTGAGTAGTAGCTGATCAGGACATTATTGTCTGAGATGCCAGCGATGGCATAGTTGTTCTGGAACTGAGCATTATACTCAGTGAGTGACAGAGAATAACCACCATTCCTGGTGGCAATCATGTGGGTGGTGGTAAGCCAGACAATAGCATTGCCCATTACATTGTAATGTTTAAAGGCAAGAAGGAAGGCATCACAGAATTGATCCCACAAGCCTATGGAAATCATCTCATCTGAGGTGATTTTTGAGGCATGAAAGGTGTTTGCCCAAGTGAGGGTGGGTCCTTTAGTTATGTAAGAGAGCATGAAGGCAATCTGCTTAGGGGCGGTGGTGTAAACCTCAGCATTGACATTGAGGTAAAAGACGACTGAGTCAAGCCATTGCTTGGCTGTTTTGTAGTCTCCATTGTACTTTTCATGGGTGCCAATGTGAAGCTCGACAGGTTTCTGAGACATGGTTGATGGGGGCGCAAGGGGGGAGAAGATGTGGCCAGTTTGGTGTCTGGGTGTTGGCAACGGAGAAGTTGCAGGTGAGGTATCTGCAAGGAAGTAGAAAAGCTATGGGAAAGATCACAAGTTGCATCTTCCTTGTCAGTGTCAAGTAGTGGCTCATCAGGGTTTTCATCCCAATATCCTTGGTTGGGATTGTCTGGATTGTCCAAGGAGTCAGAGTTCGAGGTGCATGGAGGTTCTCAAGGGTTCCAATGCAGATCAGTGGTGCAGGTGTGTCGAGACATGATGGTGGGCATACATGATAGTGCACATCAAGGAGAAGAACCTAGTTCTTTTGTTACACATGGCCTTGAGTAAGGTTGCACATAGACCTACTAAGCCTAGTGACTAGCAGGGACAAAGGCGAGGTAGTCATGGTTGAGAATATCTACACAAGGTGTTTGACCGTGGGTTGCTGACTGAGTACCTACCCAATGTTGGTTGGATAGTCAAGGGTTCAAGGGAAGAGACACACAGAGACAAGGAGTCAAAGTGTGAAGCATTCACTCAATAGTAGAATGAAGACTAGGAGAGTAGATTGCTAGTACTAACTAGGTGATAGCCATAGGTAGAACTAGGTTAAGGAAAAGAAGAGAACACTCTATTGAAGGGTTTTTATATAATAAAGTAGAAGTGTGACAGTTACATGTCACAATGGTTAAGGGCCGGTATGAGAAACAGCAATAGAATATGAAGGGACATTATAGAACTCATGCATGAGAGGAAAGACATTAAGGGCTGGCACATGCAGTATGAGAAGATTAGAAAGAAACAAGTACCTGCACAATGAAGGAATAATCACACTTATGAGAGATATGAAACACTGTAGAATGTTGTGGAATGATGAGGGTAAAGTATGGAAAAGGAAATTGTTAGTCCGATAGCGTAAGTAAAGAGAAAGAGATAATCCTGCAAGTGAATCATAACATTCCCCCCCCCAAATACAACTCTGTTATTGTTGCTTTTGATTCTGTCAAACCCTTCACTTCAACTTAAACTTGCCATTTTCCATCTGCTTAATGAAGAAGAGCACCATCTTAGCCACAAATAGCTCAACAACTACAAAACCTTACTTATCAAGGGTAACCCTGACAGCTCTGATGATGCTTTCACTACTTGCTCTTACACTAACATCACCTGCTTCCAGTGTAGCAAGAAGGGCCACTATGTGAAGGATTATCCTAAGAAGAAGAGGCTTGCTAACCTCATCAATGAGGTATCTAATGCTGCATGATAATATTTTTTGGACTCTACCTAGAGTTTGCATAACCATTTTCAGATGTTTTCAGAATGTTACGATTCGCTGCAGGGTCTACTCTTTTTCTTTACTACGAATCACGAACTAACACTTATTTCTTTTCTCACGCTTAACTCACTACCTTCCATGTCGTTCCACGACATTCCATACCTTTCATAAGCGTGCTTATTCCTCACTGCGCAGGTACTCGATTATCTTCTGCTTTTCTCCCGCCGTATGCGCCGGCCCTTATGCCTTTTTCTCTTGCATGGTTTCACTATTGGTTTCTGCCCTTCTCATGCCGTTTCCCACGCCGGCCCTTAACTACGTGACGCGTTACCGTCACATCTTCCCCTTCACTATATAAACCCTTCAACAGGGCGTTTCTCTCTTCTTCTTTAACCTAGTTCTACCTACGGCTATCGCCTAGTTAGCTCTAGTAATTCTACGTGTCTTCGTTCTACACTCGAGTGAACGCTTCACATATCAACGCTCTTCGCATCTGTGTGTGTCTTACCTAGAACCTTCGACCCTATTGTCTGTGTGACATAGGTTACCATCGACTATCTCGTTTTTAAGATAGACCTAAACTCGGCAACCTTACGGCCGACCTCTTCGGACGGATATTCTCAACCGTCACCCTACGACTCTCCTCGTCCTAAAAGCTTAGTAGGTCTACGCGCGACCACACCCAAGGGTCACGCGTAACACAGAACTTGCTTATGTTTTAGGAGGTATATATATTTTCTTTCTTTCATTTGCTTAGACTCTCATAATTCCAGGGGTGTGTTAGAGTATATCACTCATGTCCTCATCCATATGCTACAGCTTACATAATGCAGTTACTATAGATAGTTCCATACTGTAGCTTCTCTTCATCCACTATCATGATCAACTTGCTATCATCTTGTTATGCTTGACCCACCAGTTGCAAGCTCTAGTGCCCAACTTTTCAACAAGTTCTACCTATAGCTTGTTGCCTAGTTACATAGCTCTAGCAATCTATTTCTTTTCCCCACTCTACAGGTCTTTATTTTATATCTGAATGAATACTTCATGCTCAATAAACACCTTGTCTCTGCATGTCTCCTCTTGACCCTCAAGATACAACAGTTACTTAGAATCATTGACTCTACATACTATCCACAGGTCATCCTAGCTACAGTGACTCCAAAAAGCATTACAATATTTGACTAAAATGCAATGTGTGCAGTACATTGCAACCATCTGTGGGAATTTCACTTAGGTTATGTGAGATGAAATAAGGTTCATACTCTTGGCTACCAAATCGGTCCCTGGGTCATGTGATTTGGCTCAGGGGCTGGTGAGATATGGCCATTTCAAAATAGCAATATCATTGTAACACTTTTTGAATTTTTGATATAAATGAAGTATTTCTGGTATATTAGTACTTGGTATAGCCTCCCTTTGTCTTGATCACTGCCTCAACCCTCCAAGACATGCTCTCAATCAACTTCTGACACTCCTCAGCAGATATCTCCTTCCACAACTTCAAAATCCCATTAGAATGATTTTCATACTCTGCTAGCCTTCTCTTGAGGTAACCTCAGAGATGTTCAATGGGGTTCAAGTCAGAAGACTGTGCAGGCCACATCATAGTCTCAAAATCCTGCTTCTCTAGCCACTCCTTTATCTTTTTATAGCTATGCTTGAGGTTATTGTTCTGCTGAAAGATGGTACTAGAAGGATTAAGACCATAATACTGCAGAGTATTCAGCAGTTCATCCTTCAAAAATTGAAGATAAAGGTCACCATCTACTCTACCATCAATCTTAGTAGCATATCCAACTCCCTGCCAAGTCATACACCTCCATACCATCACTAAATTCTCATCAAACTTGATAGTACCCCTATCATTAGGCCCTTTACCTGGTTTTTCCCACACACATTTGTGCCCATCTGACCCCAGGTGATTGATTTTGATCTCATCAGACTACATGACCCTCTTTTAATCTTCCACAGCCCAATATTTATAAGCAATAGCAAAGTCCAAGCAAGCCTTATGATGTTTGATAGAGAGTAGAGGATGTTTGGACCTGATAACAGCCTTCATGCCAGACTTTT
>JBBPTX010000987.1:0-13625 GCA_038094595.1 Pulveroboletus aff. annulatus | reverse complement strand
ACAACGGAACAGGACCACGCTGCGTTGGGACGACTAAGACGTACGGGTACAAGATGCGACTGACTGCTATCTATGAGACGCGGGGTAGATATAGTACGGTGCACGTGACGAGTATGCCAGTGGGCTTACAGGGAGACGATGTTGGAAAAGCTGTGCTACCCATAGAGCCTCAACAGCCTCGAAAACCCCCCACTCAGCCACGAGAAATAGCCACGCCGTGTTGGAGATCAGCCCGTCGATATCATACAGCACACGACGGTACAACCGCTACATTTTCTTTTTTGGACTCATCTACATTTCGTACCCCGCTACGCGCACGCCTTCTCCACTATCGTTGACTGGGAGTACTATTCGCTACTGTACCATAACACTGACAATATGTAAAAGGTAGTAGCCTCATCTATTAGGTCGTCGGGTATCCGATAACCCACACCGTGGCCTCTCACGCCGCCACCCTGGAACGTCTACACTACGAGGAACACGAGGAGCGAAGAAGTAGGTACGGACGCGACTCACGCGAGTGGGCACGAGTCCACCACCCTCGACGAGCTCAGATGGAGGCGATGAAGACGTCGACCACGCAACCGCTACGCCCGACACCATCACCGTCGACGGCGACTACACCACCAATGCGACGAGCGTAGCTCGTTCGCAACCACTGCACCGTGCCGAACGGACCAAAGCGACCATACCGCGAGTGTCACAGACGACTCTACTTACAACCCCAACACTACCACTAATGACGCGTCGTGCACGGATGCGGTAACGCAGAGACCAACGAGGTTCATCAAAATGCGTCAAACGAGGGGGAGAGCAGAAACGCGTCAATCGAGGGGGAGTGCATGAATGCGAACACGCACGGACAATCGACGATAGCGTATGTACCCCGCACGACGACATATCATGGTATGATTAGATGTCGGTTACGAGCATGTACATACGTAGGTCGGCAAATGCCGATTGTAGATAGGTCGACGAAACGTCGATGTCGACAACGATGCCTGCTCCAAAAACGTCCTGGGCGGACGATGTAGACGAACTCGCAGAACCCACCGACTATATTGACGAAGATGGGATACGTATAACAGTCGAGTTGGTTATCAACGACGAGGGTAAGAAAATCAAGGTGCGCACCACTATGATCCTCGTCCATGTTTTCGACTGTCCGATCCCCTGCACACAGATCACTCGCAAGATCAAGCGGACTCTCCAAAAATCCGTCGTTGAACACACCGTTGCCGAACGTAAAAAATGGGCAAAGTTTGGAAAGGAGAAGGGGAAGAAGGAGGGCCCCGATCGCGCTACAACGACTGTCGGCGAAAACGTTGTCCTCAAATTGAGTGCTGGAAACAAGGTATCTTCTTAGCCCCCCTTTTTGATCTTGACTGATCCTCGCATCCAGTCTGCAGAAAGCGAGCCGACCGCCGAACAGAACGTCAGAACTGAGCTTGCAAAAGCGGGAGCCGGCAAGGTCGTCTGTCGTCTGTGTAAGGGAGATCATTTTACGGCCAAGTGTCCCTACAAGGACTCCCTTGCGGGCCTCGAGACGGCGGAAATACCACCAGACGACTTCGCTCCCGCCACTGAAGCTCCCGCCGCTGCTTCCACAGGCGGCAAGTACGTCCCTCCCTCCATGCGTGCGGGTGCTCGAGGTCCCGGAGAGTCGATGAACCGCCCAGGTGGATCTGGCTCGCGGGAAGACCTCCCAACACTCCGCGTCACAAATATTTCAGAAGAAACACAAGAGAACGACCTACGCGAACTCTTTGGTTCGTTTGGCCGTGTAGCCAGAGTCTACGTGGGCCGGGACAGAGAGACTGGTATAGGAAAAGGTTTTGCTTTCGTCAGCTTTGACGACAAGGCGATTGCCCAACGTGCAATGGAGAAATTGAACGGAAAGGGCTACGACAATCTGATTCTGAGCGTGCAATGGTCCCGTAAGTGATCGGTATTCCTCGTCCTCTTACTCGTATACTAAGCATGATATGCAGAACCAAGACCGGAAGGACGATAACCCTTGTTATTGTAGACGTGCTTCCTCTACAGGTCCAGGAGTTTTTTGTGATGCGTGTCTCTAGAATTCATGGCCAACAAGTTGCAATACAAAGTTTGAACCTTTGTTGGAGTTCGATTACATCCATGCACGACTCCAAGAGTACAGGGCGACATTCGACAAGTTATTCTGATTCTCATGAAAACACGTAGTGAAATGACACTGTTCCACTTCCGCAGAGCAAACAAGTTCGACAGGACGACATGGCATTAACAACTATAACGTGTAGAAAGATCACCTACTCTATCGCAGAAATAGAATTAGCAAAGCATCATCAAAGTTGGTCATAAACATCGTAAGGGTCATAAGTATCATCATGTGATCACGAAAAGACATCACCATCAGGATAAACAAGAAGGGTTTGGAGTGTCGACGGCAACCAGATCTCACGAATACAAGTTGCGTCACCGGAGAGTAAAGGTTTCACTCTGCCCACGCGGCCTGCCGCGATTCATTTCTATGGGAGGTCTCGAGGATCGTTTTGACCGAAGTGACGAGTCGTCCTGTGAACGAGCGAAAAAGTCATCTTCGCCTTCATACGGAGACGTCCCCGAATTTATCTACACAGTCAAATTGGTCAAGAAAAGTCAAGTCAGACAATGCATATGGGCAGAAAACGCAAAAATCACCCATTGCTTGAGAACGTCCGCTACCCGAGTGGCTTCTTCAGCGCTGAATGTCACGTCCGTCCCTTTTTCAGCATGCAACCTCATTAACTCGCTCAACGATCTCTCCTCTTTGCTCCGACCGCGACTTCGTCTAGGAGTATCCTCTACACCGTCGCCAGGGAACGCGACGGAGTTCCGAGGCGTGGTGGTTGCCTGTCTATTGAAACTCGAGGGATTGATCTCGCCGTCTGAGCGATCCCAGTCTTCTGAACTGAGCGAAAGCGACGATAGCGTCAAACTCTCCTTGAAAGACATGGCGGTCGTAGCGATGACGAGCGGTGTCAACGGTGTGTGAGGGAATGAATGAAGTTACTTGGAACGGGTGCAAATGCCGGCTCCCACGCCGCGCTCCGCTCTGATCAACGAGTCCGACGTCGATCCGGATCAAGGTTTTTGATCAGGAGTTTTTATTCCCCCAAAATCATCAATTTGCATTCGCTGCTGGTGTGTTGCACATTCAGTGGAAACATGGGTCGACAAAGTACAACATCTGTAATTGTCTACAAAGTCCTCAAAGTAACGTTTACTAGCGAAGTAAGTGTGGACGAAGGAATACGGTAAATACTACTTGGCCTCGCAGATAGAAGCATCGTGCACTAGACAACACCGGAACAGATAATCAATACGTATAGATCAGGCAACAAAGTTGAAGGAATCGGCAAATGTTGAAAAGAACAGTCTGACGCGTATGGTATCGTTCCTCGTCCATCAAAGAAGGCAAGCCATCGCTCCAGCAAAGGGAGCAAGAACAAGTCCAATGTGGATGGAGCTTCCAGAAAGCGCTCCGCTGGTTGATCCAGAGCTCGCACCAGTCGAGCTGCTACCTGAGGCTGTCTGCGTGCCCGAGGCAGTTGCGCTAGTTGGAGGTGCTGCAGAAGCGAGGGACTTCACGGTTGACCAGGAGGCCGCAGCGTTCACAGATGTGTTACCCTCCTGGTAGGGAAGGTACGAGACGGTGCCATTGCTAGAGAGTTGAACCAGTGAACTGATGCCAGCAAAGTAGGTCGCCTTGGGATCTTTAATCGTTGGACCGGCAAGTTGCTGCGTCGTGTTGGTCTGGCGACCAGGAATTTTGAGTAACAAAAACACAACACAACGGCCAGCAGACCACTTACCTCAACGTTGATAACATATACTGCGGACGAGTCCTGAGGGATGAACGCAAATTCCTGTTGGACCTGCAACGAAATCTTGGTTGGGGCAACACACATGAAGAGTTCAACACGTACGCCACTCTCCTGGAAGAACGACGTCGCTTGGCCATACGAAGCAGGAAACGCACCGCCGCTAGAAAGAGGATAGGCCTGAGACTGGGGCTGGAAGTACGAGTCTGTCATACAACGCAATGATGAGTCGGAGCTCCAGGAAAGATTACGACACGCACAGTGAATGACAAAGATGTCTGCAGATCCTGCAGAAACACCAGGGACGTCGAGGAAGTGGATGTGGTTCTGGGCTAGTGCCATCACCGGTTGGTAGGTGGACGGGTAAGGAGATTGTTCATCGTCAACCCACGTGACAGGCGTGCTGTTCGCTGCCTTGAGCAGACCCATGTCCAATGAGAACAAGTTTCCGTGTGAAAGCGCATCTAATACTTCCGTGAGTCCCGGATCAGATTACGGAGACAGCTTGGAAACGGTTACAAAACACATTGGTGTCATGGTCCAGGATAGCATCAAAAGAGGTGGTATCGAATGAGCCGAGTGTCATAGCCTGCGTTGACCATGATCTGGCTCCAGCGTCGAAAATGTAGAGGGATGACGTATTTTTGACATCGCCGTTAAGGACATAGATGGCATTCGTGTACTGCGATATTCAGGGGAGGGAAGAGCATGAATGATAGACATGGAGAGCGTACCTGCGAGAGGTAACATGTTGTATTGATTCCGTCGAAAGGCCTGAGAAAACCAGTCAATGAATGCGCATGGCGGGCATCATGTGTCCCTACGGCCGGCCAGAGGCAGTGATGTCGGTAACGTTTCCACCTACAAAAACAAGTCAAAATGAAGGTTTGAAGCAGGTCAATATATGCTTACTACCAGACCAAGTTTCTTGTGTACCAGCCGACCAGTCCTTGCCATCCAAGCCGAATGCGAGCAAGTTCCAGTTCACGTCGAAAGCGATGCACGGTGTTGCTTTCACGACTTCCGAAGCAGAAAGGAGTAAAAGAGAGACTACGGTGGGTATAAACATTAGTATTCTTCGAAGTGGTTAAGGGAAGGAATGTGAGTGGGTGCAAGAAAATCAGCTGCCAAACGTTTATGTAATAGTGGTGTTCACGGCGATGTAATTATCACAGCAATTTGCATGAATTCTTGTGTGAACTTCGATCAACGCACAGGTGCCGTACGGCAGGGTTCAATCGGCGATTGAAATGACTCCCATATGGCCTGCATGTTGCTCTGCATGCCTTGCTCAGCGTGCCATGCAACCGCTCTCCCAAAATTTGGGGGCAAGGTTTCAGCCTCTCCAGGCCCCCCCTCAAATCTCCACCCATGTTATGCTTCCAAAAGGTAGTGGAAGAGGGCAGGCAAAAACTCAAGGTACCCAAAGCCATTCTAAGTGATCTGGGGCTATTTCAGTCAATGAAGAGCAAGATTCGAGTGATTCCGTCCAGTGGGGCCCATTCCCCCATCTTACCGAGGGACTCCTCTCCTGGTTATTGTCCCATCCAGCTGATCGTGCCATGCTATTCAGCACAAAGAACCGCATCCAGGATAGTGATCCTAGTCAAAAAGCAACTGGTCACCTCAAAAAGGATGTTAAGGCCGTGATTGCCCACCACCTCTTTGCACAAGATTCTCACTATGTGCAGAGCTATGCTGCCCACCCTGACAAGTTTAGCTCAGCGGTCCACAACCATCTGAATATGTGCATATTTACAGATTATAGTAACATGTATTTACTAATCATATTAGATTGAGAAACAAATATCGACAAGCATTAGATTGATTCAAATCAACTGGTGAAGGTGTGGACCCCACATCAGGCTATGCAAACCTTCACAGTGAGTCTACCATTCTGGATATAGCCTATGCTACCATTTATTCTTCTCTTTTCCAGAACAAGTTGTTGTTATGTGTGGCCTGGGTAGGGTTGCACGTAGACCTGCGATCGACTTGGAACAGAGGTCGATGGTTCAACTGTCGAAGATGACGGTGGTGATGGCACGAAAGAGGTGCCCGAGGGTTCGAGGGGATGTCGAGAGAGTGTCTCGATGTTCAGTGTTCACTCAAGAGTCGAACGAGACTCGTAGAGGTGGGGGTCAAGGGGGAAGGCTCTGGATTACTGGCAAGGGTCTAAGCCGATACACAGGTAATATCAAAGCTATGAACTAAGGACTAAGGAAGGACTTAGGTAAAGGATCGTAGTAGTGGTACCTGGGGTAACCCCTTAGTGCCCATATGAACAGAGCACAACTAAGGGGTGCGGAGGGGTGGCAGGGAATATGGCAAGGAGGGGGCGAGAGGGTACAACTGTGGGATAAGGGGGTAGCCTCAAGGACAAGGGGGTCAATGAACGCGGGGGTCAAGGATGCAATGACGGACGGTCCTCCATGGGAGCTCTTTAATGACATGAAGAGGTAATGGGTTCTTGAGGACTCCGCCGAGACGTTGCCGCTACCTTGCTAAGCAACGGAGCACGAGGACAAGGGGTTCAAGGGTGAAGAGGGCGACGAGGCCCACGAGCGGATGACGAGGAATGAGGGATGGGTATGCTGAGGCGAGCGTCGAGAGGAATGATGACGAGAGCCAGTCTCGAGCAGCGAGGAAGAGGGTTCTGAGGGTCCCTCCCACCGACGAGGTGGTTAGGATATCAAAGCTAAGGATGAAAGGCATAAGGCCAGATCGACTGGTATATATAGTGAAGAGTGACAGTGTGACAGTAACGTCACAGGGTCAAGAGTATGGGTTAAGGGCCGGCGTGGGAAGCAGCAATGGAATGTAAAAGAAGGCGAAGGAATGAGATAGAACCACGCGTGAGAGGGAAACACGAATGTGCCGGTGCATGCGGCGTAAGAAGGTGAACACGTGTGTGATAAGGCAACACGAGGGAGATAAGTGCACAAGGAACACGTAAATATGGTGATGTACGTGTCAGGTACCTCGGAGAGCCGAGGGACAAGGGTAAAGGGTTGGCGCGGGCAACCAGAGAAGAGCGGAAGAGTGAGTGTACGCGCGAGGGTAAAGAGAAAGAGAAGAAGAAAGGACGTGCCCGGCACGATGAATCGTAACAGTTGTCAAGGACTTTCCTTACTTTGAGGATTGCGATAAGATGTGGTGCAGTAATCTGAGCTATGATGCTTGGATATTTAATGCAGCTAGTGGGTCTAACCATGCATCTGACTTCCTTGGTTCAATCAAGCATGGTGCCAACACTTCCCCCCCGAAACCACCCTCAAATGTTCCCCAAGAGCATGTCAACCAACCAGGGTCTAGTTCTACTTCCATCTATGCATCCTCATCCTCCAGTCATGGTCTGCTGGCCATTTTCCATGATGACATCGACCAGGAAATTGATGCATTTGACCTCTCCTGTTATGTGTGGCTCGGGTAGAGTTGCGCGTAGTCCTACTTATGGCCCGGGGAGGCGATACCAAGTGATTCAACCGTTCGTTGGAATGGCGGTGGTGATGTGGAGAGGCATCCGAAGAGGTCAAGGAGTCATCCAAGAGAGTGTCTTGGACGTTCAAGGGTTCACTCAAGAGTCGAACGGGACTCGTAGAGGTGAGGGGTCAAGGGGACAAAGGAGCTTGTATTTGCTAGGAGAGGTACAAGGCCAAACTGTAGGAAAGATCAAGCTAAGGAAGAAGGGCATAAGGCCAGATCAACTGGTATATATAGTGAAAGGTGACACGTGACAGTAACGTCACAGGGTCAAGAGTATGGGTTAAGGGCCAGTGTGGGAAGCGGCAATGGAATGTGAAGGAAGACGATGGAATGTGATAGAACCCATGTGTGAGAGGGAAACGCAATGTGCCAGTGCATGCGGCAAGAGAAGTCGAAGCATGTGTACGATAAGGTAACATGTGGGAGATAAGTGCACAAGAGCATGTAAGTAGGATAACATACGTGAGAGAGGCCTCAGAGAGCCAAGGGACAAGGGCAAAGGGGTTGGCGTGGGCAACCGAAGAAGAGCGGAAGTGTGAGCGTACGCGCAGAGGGAGAAAGAAAGAAAGGAACGTGTGCCTGGCACGATGAATCGTAACATCTCCATACCCAATCAAAATGGAGGCTACCATGAGCCATTGACATTGAACTATGATGGTGATGCACCCATGGCTGAAGAAGAGGAGGAGGAGGATGAGGAGGGGGAGGACATTGACATGGCTGACAGGCATGCTGTTGATCAGCCTGATTGGGAGCTCAAGAGAGGGAATATAACAGCGATTCATTGCCAGATGACTACTTTGTATTACATGTGGTCTTGGGTAAGGTCGCATGCAAACCTACTAATGCCTAGTAGGGTCAAAGGCTCAGTTGTTCATATATACAATGATGTAGGACCAGCCATAGGGATGCTGGGTCGAAGATACCATCAAGGATGTTGATGGGTCAAGGGTTAACTGCTGCCTAGCTTGACTAGTGGGTCGTAGGGTCAAGGGTTCAGACACACAAAGGTGGGTGGGTCATTGAGTGAAGCGCTCACTTAATGGTAGAGCGAAGACTCAAGGAGCAAAGGTAAATGGATTGCTAGTGCTAACTAGGCGACAAGCTGTAGGTAGAACTAAGCTAGAGACTATACTAGGCAACTAATCGTAGTGAGATGAGAGCAAGACAACTAACCGTAGTGTAGACTACATGGAAGCAGTTGGCTAAACAGTAATTGAACTACATGGAGGTTGTTGACATATATCGTGCCTATGTATCCATATAATAGATAGAGAGATCTGCTGATTGTTACGATTCGCTCGCAGGATGAACACTTTTTTGTTACAGCTATATATTTTTACCCACATATGAACACTTCTCTTTATCTTATCAAGGGAAAACCCGACTTAGACACTGTGTCAACACAGGGGATCTACGGGCCCTTCTAGATCAGTGGGCTTCACTTTCAGCTCTTCACCTTTCACCCCACTGATCACAAGCATGTATTTAATATATCATGATCATCACAGACCTCACATCAGTCACCCCATCACTGTGATGTGACCCCTTATCTTTAATTACCATTGACATCTTCCATTCCACCCACCCACAGCAGATCAATGGCTGGTAACCTCATGTATATAATAATCTCCGTTACAGGCCGATTTCTCATGTCGATCATGTTGGGCCTAGGGGATGGACTTATGTAGATACGTATCTAGATTGGTACACAACATGTATCTACACGTAGAATAGTATACAAAGCGAGACTGAACGGAGCTCAGTCTTCAGTCTAGTTCTCTTTGTTACAGCTATATATTTTCTCATCCTTACTTTGCGCATAACGAACGCTTCTTTATCTAATCAAGGGAAAACCCGACCTAGACACTGTGCTAGACACAGGGGATCTACGGGCCCTTCTGGATCAGTGGGCTTCGCTTTCAACCCTTCACCTTCACCCCACTGATCACACACACGTATTTAATACAATTGTGATCATCACAGACCTCACATCAGTCACCCCATCACTGTGATGTGATCCCTTATCTTTAATTACCGTTGACATCTTCCATTCTACCCACCCGCAGCAGATCAACGGCTGGCTACCTCATGTACTTATTAATCTCCGTTACAGGCCGACTCCTCATGTCGATCATGTTGGGCCTAGGGGATGGACTTATGTAGATACGTATCTAGATTGGTACACAACATGTATCTACAAGTAGAATAGTATATAAAGTGAGACTGGACGGAGCTCAGTCTCCAGTCTAGTTCTCTTGTTCTTCTCCTACAAAAGTAGCATCTTAAAAAGCCCTCTCCTCGATGCCTAGATTCCAAGTGGTTGCCTGCAAAGATTTGTAGACGCAACACTCTTGTCTTCTGCCTACAAAGTGCCCCCTCTAAGATAGTATTCCTCCCACTTAACGTTTAGGATAGTGATTGCCTGCAAAGACCTCGTAGTCGCAACACTAGAACTAGACTGTCTATAACCTTTCACCCTTTCACTATCACCAAGAAAGCGAATGCGTCTAGTCTCCCACTTCGCTACCCATCGACTCCAGCAAGTGAGTGCGTTCTTTGAGACTACTAGGATATGCTAAAGACAAAGCTATCTAGTGCCTATCTCTTTTCACCGATCTCTTCTCCCCTTCATAGCCTATACCCCTTGGATTAATCAGCAGAACCCTTGGGAACCAGTAGACGCACCACCCGTAGCAGTAGCAGAACCCGTAGTTAAAGAGGAGTCCAGGGAGAACTCGCTAGCTAGAGCGAGCACAGAGAGTGAGAAAGACCCCAACGACTGGCCAGAGCCGGCAGTCGCCGAAGAAGAGTTTTGGAGGATTCTAGAACAAGACCTTCAACCTGAAAGTTTTGGTAATGTTATCGCCACCGATCTAAGATTCACTGGAGATACCTATTATTGGAACCCCACACCCTCTTATCACACTCTAAGCCTGGCAACAGACCTCGCCTCGCTTAGATACTCCACTACCCCCATTCCTGACATCATTAGGCCAGACCCTTTTGCTTGGCCAACAGTATTATGTAACGTTCGCCTAAATGCAACTGTAGGCGCAGCACAAGCAGAGAGAGAGATAAGCATCGCTAGAAGGCGATACAGAGAAACTTCAGAAGAATCAGAGGACAAAGAACCACATCATGTTACGATTCGCTCGCAGGACAAACACTTTTTCTCTTTTATCAATATCGGACTAATACTTTCCATTTCCCATGCTTAACTCATTCCTTCCATGTCGTTCTATGACATTCCATTCATCTTGTAAGCGTGCTTATTCCTTCACCACGCAGGTACTCTTTATCTTCTGATCTTCTCACGCCAAATGCGCCGGCCCTTAATGTTTCTTTCTCATGCGTGGTTTTGCCATAGGCCCTCTAATTCTAATGCTGCTTTCCACACTGGCCCTTAACTACTGTGACACGTAACTGTCACACTTTTACTGCACTATATAAAGTCCCTTCAACAGGGACGTCTCCTTTCCCTTAGCTTAGTTCTACCTACGGCTTGTCGCCTAGTTAGCACTAGCAATCCACTTGTCTTTGCTCCTAAGTCTTCGTTCTACTATTAAGTGAACGCTTCACACCTGGCCCCACCGCCTTCGTGTGTCTCTACCCTAGAACCCCCTTGACCCGCTTGTCAAGCTAGGCAGCGGTTTACCCTTCGACCCGTCAAAACCCTTGATGGTACCTTCGACCCAGCATCCCTACGGCTGGCCCTATGTCGTTGTCAACACGAACGATGGAAAGCTTGACCCTACTAGGCATTAGTAGGTCTATGCGCGACCACACCCACGGCCACGCGTAACAAAAGAACTAAGCTACCTCCTTGTTCAGGTACTATCATGTATGCCGCCCACCATAGCTTCTCGTCGAAACACTCGAACCACTGATCCGCGTTGGAACCCTCGAGAACCTCCGCGTACTTCGCACTCTGACTCCTCTGACACCCCCGACGATCCCAACCTAGCATATTGGGACGAAGACCCCGACGAGCCTTTACTAGACTCGGACGAAGAGCTCGCCACTTGCGACCTTGCCCACAGCTTTTCTGCTTCTGTGCAGATACCTCGCCCTCAGACGCCCCCATCCCCGACACCCAGATGCCAGACCGGCCACATCTTTCCCCTGATTCCCCATCCCCCGTCGCCTACCATGACCACCAAACCCCTTGAACTTCGCATCGGCACCCCAGACAAGTACGATGGTGACTATCAGATAGCCAAACAGTGGTTTGACTCTGTCGCCTTCTACCTCAACGTCAACACTGAGGTTTACACCTCCAACCCAAAGCGCATTGCCTTTGCGCTTTCCTATATGACTCACGGCTCCGCGCTCACATGGGCAAACACCTTCAGATCCTCAAAAATCGCAGCCGATGGCTCGATTAACATGGGATCGTGGTCCGATTTTCGTGACGCCTTTATCTTGGCATTCAAACACTACGACACTATCGGCAATGCGATTGCCTGGCTCACCACCACTTGCATGACCGCTACCAAGAACGGCGGATACTCCCCCTTGCTCACTGAGTATAACGCTCAGTTCCAGAACCACTGCGCCATTGCCGGCATCACCAATGACAACGTCTTGATCGGCTACTATTCAGCCGCTATCCCCGATGCCCTCATGCGCCGTATCCTAGCTATGGAAACAGTCCCCACCACTATAGAAGCCTGGTTGAAGAAGGTGGTCACCTTCCAGACCCACATGGAACGAGCTTGAGAAATCGCTGCTCACCACAAGACGCCTACACGCCACATGTATCACCAATACACCGCCTCCACCCTTGCCAAAGACCCAAATGCCATGGACGTTGATGCCGTCCGCCTCCCATGCCTTACCCACGCTGAGCATGAACAATGTCGCAAGGAAGGCAGATGTTTCCGCTGCCGACAGAAAGGACATCGGGCTACCAACTGCCTCACTTTTACTTCAAACACCCTGAGGCCGAAGAAAACCGTTTGGAAGGTCGTAGAAGTGGAAGCCGAGGATGAAGAAGAAGTCCCTCAGCTACAAGAAATTGACGATGAAGACGACGATGAAGAAATCAAGGTGTCTTGCATTGCTATGACTTCCCAGGATTTTTGAAACGGAACGCTGCCTTGACGTCAGTAGTTCCTTCTATGTGTGCGCCTGTACTTGTATCTACATCCAAGAAATCAATGTGTATTCCCCTTCAACTCATTGATCCCTCGCACACCATGAAAACCGTCGACACTCACACCCTCATCGACAGTGGAGCAGACATCAACTGCCTCGACTGGGACTTCGCTAAGAAACACCGACTTCCCCTCGACAAACTTCCGATATCTATTCCGGTAAACAACATAGACCAAACCCCCAATGCCAAAGGAGCTATTCGCTATACTACCTCTCTTTTCACCAACATTGATGGCATCACCCAACACATACGATTCTACGTCATGCACTGCGGGTCCGAGAACGTGATTCTCAGAACGCCCTGGTTAAAGCTCACGAACCCCTCCATTGACTGGTCGTCGCAAACAATCAATATCCCTGAATCTGTAGACGAGTCAGCCGCTCTCTACCATATCCACGTTGCTGATCTCGGGTGACACGACAATGCCCAACCCAGGACACCTCCTGTAACGCCACCCTGCCATGTCATGGTTGAGACTGTTCCCAACCACACTCTCTCCACATTTCTTGATGTGCCGGACGGGAATCTCTATATCCGACGCGCACTCCATGTGAACTCCTGCCAACGAGTTCTCAAAGCAGGATCCCGATATCACCAGACGCACCCGAAGCTTGTCGCCAAGCTCATCACCACTACAGAACTTGCGGCCGCCGCCAAAAAAGCTAAATCAAAAGTCACCCTTCCCAAAGCCTACAAAGATTTCACCCCAGTTTTCGCTAAAGAATCCGCCGACTCCCTTCCCCCCTCTCGACCTTACGACCACGAAATTAATGTCAAAGACTTGTTCACCCCAAAGATTGGTAAACTCTACCCACTTACTCCAGATGAAAAGAAAGCCACTGAAGACTTCCTTAATGAAAATCTTGCCACTGGAAAGATCCATCCTTCGAATTCCCCCCAGGCATCACCCTTCTTCTTCGTCAAGAAGAAAGACAGCAAACTCCGCCCCTGCCAAGACTATCGGTACCTCAATGAACATACTATCCGCGACGCCTATCCGTTACCTCTGATCTCTGACCTTCTCGACAAACTCAAAGGCGCCCGCGTGTTCACCAAGTTCGACGTACGATGGGGATATAACAACGTAGGTATCAAAGACGGGCATCAATGGAAAGGTGCCTTCCTCACCCATA
>JBBPTX010000986.1:0-13636 GCA_038094595.1 Pulveroboletus aff. annulatus | reverse complement strand
TGCATAAGGTAAAGATGAAAAATATATAGCTGTAACACTACCCCCTATTTAAGGATCGACTTCCAGGCGATCAAAAGGGTGTGTTGATGGAAGAGTGAAATCTTCACGTTCGTGAAAGCATCATATAAATGCCGAATGAGACATCCATAACCTTCGAGGTGCAGAAGGATACTCCCTGTGGAAATCGCCGATGGCATCAAGCACACCCGGTAGAAGATGATCTTCCGGTTCCCAAGTTCGATCTGTCTCATCATAGCCTAGCCAATGGACCAGGTATTCAAGGTGACGACCTTTGAATCTACTAGCGATGATCCTTTCGACTTCGTATAAGTTATCTCGGTCCTCGGTTACCTATATAGGGCTGGGAGCAATGACAGGTTGTCCCTGAAGCCTTTCTTTGTAAGGCTTAACCCGTGATATATTAACGGTTGGATGGATTCGCATAGAGGATGGTAGACGAAGGGTTACTGCATTATCCCCAACTAGTGTGATGATGTCATATGGCCCTATCCATCGCTCCGTTAGTTTGCGACTTGCACGCAGCAACCTTAAGTTATCTGTGGAAAGCCATACTTTATCTCCAGCGTTATAGGGAGAAGTCTCCTTTCTATGCTTATCAGCTTGTGTCTTCATGCACAGCTGAGCTTGTTCTAAGTTTAATTTAGTTTGCTCCATCACATCATGTAGGGTGGATAGGAATTCATCGGCGGCCAGTGCCTTGAAGGATGATGCAATGAGTTCTATTCCCATGCGTGGAGTGTAGGAACGAGTGACTTCAAATGGAGACTTCTTGGTGGAGGCTTGCCTCTTAGAATTATAGCTGAATTGTGTGATGGGTAGCCATTGTGCCCATTCGCCTTGGCGCTCTGCGCAGAATAATCTTAAATACTGCTGCACATCTCTGATCATTCTTTCTGTCTGACCATCTGTTTGTGGGTGATGTGCAGTAGATAATCATTGTTTTATATTAAGCTTCTTGCATAGCTCTGCCATGACTTGCGAAGCGAACTGTGGTCCTCAATTGGACACTATAGATAGAGGAATTCCATGATGCTTGAAGATGTGGTGGAGGTAGAGACTTGCCATCTCAATGGCGGATGTCATTTTGTGACAAGGGATAAGCACCACTTCCTTCGAGAATTGATCTACAGCTACTAAGATGCTGTCTGATCCGTTACTTTCTGGCAGATCGGTGACAAAATCAACTGATATGTCCTGCCAGGGTCCACTAGGGACTTCTAAAGGTTGTAATAAACCAGAGCTAGGCTGGTTGGAGGGTTTCATTCATGCACATCGATCGCAACGAGATACGTAGTCTTTAATCTGGGTTGTGACGCCAGGCCACCAATAATGATGTAAAACTAATTCATTAGTCTTTTTATTTCCGGGATGACCGGCCATAGGCGAGTCATGACATAATTTAAGGGTCTTGATTCTCAGATCTTCGTTATCTCCGTTTTTGGCCGGAACGTATAACCGGTTTCCTTCTTGGTAGAGAAGTCCATTTGCTTCTTCACACACTGCATGTTCTTTACATAGTTTCTGTATTTCTGTCTCGGTTAGGAGACACGTTTGGTTAAATATATCTTGATGTAGCTGTGCCCCTTCATTGTAGATTGTGACTTTGGATGATGTTGTCCTTATCCGCTCCGGGGATATCATAGTTATTCCTTTGTTATCGTCCTCTATGCCTTGTGCATGATCCTCCCTTCTAGAGAGAGCATCTGCCTTAGTGTTAGATGATCCTGGTTTGTATATGAAGGTATAATTGAATCTAGATAGATATTGCACCCATCTTGCTTGTCTTCTAGATAGATCTTGTGCTTTCATAAAATATTGGAGATTAGCATGGTCGTTCCATACTTCAAATGGATGCTCTGTTCCTTCTAAATAGTGGCGCCATTGTTCTAACGCTCTAATAATGCTTAGCATCTCTTTATCTGCAATGGGGTAATTTCTTTCTTTGGGTGACATTGAGTGCAAGCTAAACGCCACCGGATGCCACTTATCTTCTTTTAATATAGATAGTACTGCCCCTGTTGCATAATTGGAAGCATCTGTTTCTAAGCGAAATTGACAATTGATGTCTGGGTAGGCAAGGATAGAGGCTGTGGTAAATCGTTCTTTTAGCTTATCAAAGGCATCTTGTTGTGGCGAGTTCCATTTCCAAGAGATGTCTTTCTTTAGGAGATCGTTCAGAGGTCTAGCGACTTGTGCATATCCTTCTATGAAACAGCGATAGTAGTTGGCAAGACCGAGAAAGCTTCACACCCCTTTTACGTTGGTAGGTGCTGGCCAATCTAAGATAGCGTCGACTTTCTTTCAATCCATCTTGATCCCGTCTTGTCCTACGATCATCCCCAAATAATCAACTTCTTTCTTAAAGAAGTGATACTTTTCTGGTTTGGCGAAGAGATCATTCTCTTCTAGTCACTTTAGTACTTTCTTAACTATTTCTGCATGCTCCTGTTCGTTATCTGTTTTGGTGAATATCATAACATTGTCGATATAGACCACTACGACGTCTTCCATATCAGCAAATAGTTCGTTCATCATAGTTTGGAAGGTGGCTGGCGAGTTGCACAATCCAAAGAACATGACCAGGGGTTCAAATGTTCCCTTATGCGTGACGAAGGCTGCTTTCCATTTGTCACTTTCTTTGATGCACACGTTGTTGTATCCCCACCTGAGATCCAATGTGGTAAATAGCTTTGTCCCCTTTAATCGATCCATGAGTTGCAAGATGAGGGGAAGTGGGTAATTGTTTCGTACTGTTTGCGAATTTAAATATCGGTAATCTTGTACCTTGTGCTTTCGTCCATCTTTCTTTGACACGAAGAAGACTGGTGACGTTTGAGGAGATTTGGAAGGTCTTATGTACCCTTTGGATAACTGATCTTCTAACCAGTCTGATACTTCCTTCTGTTCATCTACACTCAGGGGTATGAGTCTTCCTTTTTTCGGCTGAAAGTCTTCTTTCAGATCTATCATGTGATCCCAGGGCTTTCGTGTAGGCATTCGGGTGGATGCCTTTTCTTCGAATACTTTCAGATGCTTGTGATAGCATTCTGGCACCAATTCTGTAGCAGACTTCTTTTGATCCATAAGGGACTTAAGCTTTTCATCCACTGCTTGACCTATTCTAATCTTTCTTTCTTGTTTTTCATTTTGTTCCTTTGCTAATGTTTTTATTGTTTCGTATACTTTATATTGAGTTTCTTGCTCTTCCTTTTCTAGTAGCCTGAGATATACACTCTTATCTCTAAACTCCCAGCATTCTCTTCCGCAACTTCTTAATTTAATTTCCCCAGTTTTCCAATTGATATCTGGGTTATGTTTCTTTAGCCAAGAGTAGCCGATCACTATTTGGTTCTTTCCTAAGCTGGTGACTTCTGCTTCAACTATCTCTTGATGTCCTTTGTAATCTAGCAGGAGGGACGCAACGTACATGATCTTGCCTACTTCGTTCTGCGTACCATCTACGTTATAGACGGTGAGGAGCTGTGCAAGTTTTCTAAGTGGGAGAGCATGTTGCATTGCGAATACATTATCTACAAAGACACAATTTGTGCCTGAGTCCAAGAGTGCTGATACTGAAATAAAATCTTAATCAGTGTTTTTGGGTTTTACCTTTATCTTCATTTTTAGTTTATTATCAATTTTGAGTGATCTACAAAAGATTCCTTCATCTGGGATTTGATCTGCAGGGGAGATCAAAGGATTAGCTTTCTTTGAAGAGGAATTAAGCACCAGTGTAATGCCCAGCCGAGCCTCTGAGAGGTTTCCTCTATCGGCAAAGAAGAAGTTATAATAGTAGAGGGCGCTGCCTCTGTATCGTAAACATGTAGACTAGAAAAATGATTGTCTGTTGGAAAGTGTATCTGCTTACGCTTACCTTTGCCTAGATCAGACCCAGTTCCTGGATCTAGGCTCTGTCTTTTGCCGACTTCTTATTTTCGGCATCTTCGACATCCCTGAAGAATGCCCTTGCTTCTTCGAATGACATGCCCCTTATTGCTGCCGTGGGGTCACGTCCCTTTCCCTTTTCGGCTTGTGTGCTGGGTGTGTAAATGTGTTCGGTGCTTTTAACGTCATCCAAAGACATGCTTCTTACTTGCTGGCGTCGACAATCTTTCTTATGACCGTTAGACCATCCACAGAGATCACATTTAGTGGATGGTTTTTTGCATTGTTTGGCAAAGTGTCGCACTTCGCCGCAGTTGTAACAAGATTTGGCCCCTTTCTGAGCCACTGAGATATCCATGGCATTTGGATCTCTCTCTTTTTTGCTAGATCCAAATCTGAACTGCGTTCTTCCTCTAATGAGATCAAGGCTTTCTAGACAATGTCCTACGTGTCTCATTGTTTCCATGGTTTCCATTACCATATCTTTCCATAGACCGTTTTTCCAAATGAAGTCTACGATGTATCTTTTTACTCGATTTTCTAGCAACCATACTCTATGTGGATCACTTAGTTGCACTTTTTGATATTCGGCAAGCCATTTAATCAAGAAATTGTCAATGAGTTGACTTTGCCCTTGATACATATTCTGGATCTTCTTGGTTGCTCGATCTTTAACGTTGCTTCCTCTGAATAGTTGTCGGAGTTCTTCTTCTAGTTTATCCCATGTGTAGCCACTTCCTGGTTGGTAGACTAGTCCTATCCTTAGTTGCGCGAAGGGTCCTGCCCTTGCTCCCTTCAATCTCGATAAGACCGCCAATATCGCTTCTTCGCTTTTGGGAGGTATGGCATGTTTGTTAACTTCGATCCATCCTTGAATCTTTGCCCACCATTCGTCAAATTTGGCAAAGGATCCATTGTATTCTCCTGGATCTGTGAAGACTTCTACTTTTCTAGCGGAGGATGCTGATAATGCACGTTGTTGTGGGATTGGTGTTGGTTGTCTGGTTGAGGGGGCTGGTGGTTGTAGCGGAGTGAGGGCTTGTATCATTACCTCTATTCTTAGTACTGCATTGTTCAATCTTGTTATTTCATTCGTGAGATGTTCGTATCTTTGGTCTTGTGTTTGTGCAAACTGTGCAATGGCATCCAAATTGTTTGTGTTTGGGTCTGAGAAGCTGGTACAGAGATCGTCTGCAGTAATGGGGATGAAGGAAGACATTGTGATTGATAACTAGTATTTGTACAATTTTCTCTGTTGTACTCTTAACTAAATCCTGCTATATCTGTCGTTTCTCCTGATGGTTTGTGTTGTGACTACAAGGCTTTGCAGGCAATCACTATCTTCTTAGACGTCAAGTAGGGGAACTATCTGAGGTGTAACTCGTAGGAGGGAACAAGAGAACTAGACTGGAGACTAAGCTCCGTCCAGTCCCGCTTTATATACTACTTTACTTGTAGGTACATGTTGTGTATCGATCTAGATACGTATCTACATAAGTCCATCCCCTAGGCCCAACATGATTGACATGAGGAGTCGGCCTGTAATGGAGATTAATAAGTACACAAGGTCACCAGCCGTTGATCTGCTGCGGGTGGGTAGAATGGAAGGTGTCAACGGTAATTAAAGATAAGGGATCACATCACAGTGATGAGGTGACTGTTGTGAGGTCTGTGATGATCACAATGTATTAAATACGTGTGTGTGATCAGTGGGGTGAAAGTGAGGAGTCCAAAGGTGAAGCCCACTGATCTAGAAGAGCCCATAGATCCCCTGTATCTAGCACAGTGTCTAGGCTGGGTTTTCCCTTGATAAGATAAAGAAAGTGTTCTTCTGCGCTAAGTGAAGGTGAAAAATACATAGCTGTAACATCTCTTGTAGTCAAGGGACTTCTTCTTCGTCCTTGACTTCTACTTCTATAACCTTCTGAACGACCTTCTTCAGCTTTGGGGTGTTTGAAGTAAACATGGGGCAGGCAGTAGCCCGGTGTCCTTTCTGTCGGCAGTGGAAGCATCTTCCTTCCTTTCGGCATAGCTCTCGTTCTGCCAGAGTAAGTCGGAGGAGGCGGACGGCATCAACATCCATAGCGTTGGGGTCTTTCACAGGAGTAGGGGCGGTGTACTGATGGTATGTGTGGCGCGAAGGGATTTTGTGATGAGCAGCAATCTCTCTAGCATACTCCATGTGGGTTTGGAAGGTGATAGCTTTTTTTAGCCAGTCATCGATAGTGGTAGGAATCTTCTCCATGGCCAAGATGCGATGCATAAGGACTTCGGGGATCACGGCTGAGTAATAGCTGATGAGGACATTGTGATCTGCTATGCCGGCGATGGCATAGTGGTTCTGGAACTGAGCATTATACTCAGTGAGCGAAGGAGAGTATCTGCCATTCTTGGTGGCAGTCATATGGGTGGTGATGAGCCAGGCAATCGCGTTGCCAGTGGTGTCGTGGTGTTTAAATGCCAAGATGAAGGCGTCACGAAAGTTGGGCCATGAGCCCATCGAAATCGAGCCATCAGCTGCAATCTTCGAGGTACAGAAGGTATTGGCCCACGTGAGTGCAGGGCCTTTAGTCATATAGGAGAGAGTGAATGTGATTTGCTTGGAGTTGGTGGTATAAACCTCAGCGTTGACATTGAGATAAAAGACGACAGAGTCAAGCCATTGCTTGGCTGTTTTGTAGTCGCCATCATATCGCTCTGGGGTGCCGATGTGAAGCTCAAGGGGTTTCGTAGACATAGTAGGGGATGGAGGGCAAGGAATCAAAGGGAAGATGTGGCCGGTTTGGCGTCTGGGTGTCAGGGACGGGGGGGTCTGGGGTCAAGGTATCTGCACTGAGGCAGAAAAGCTGTGGACAAGGTCGCAGGTAGTGAGTTCTTCATCTGAGTCTAGTAAAGGCTCATCAGGGTCTTCGTCCCAATATGCTTGGTTGGGATCATCAAGAATGTCAGAGGAGTCGGAGTGTGAGGTACGCAGAGGTTCTCAAGAGTTCCAATGCAGATCAGTGGTTCAAGTGTTTCGATGAGAAGCTATGGTGGGTGGCATATATGATAGTACCCGAACAAGGAAGCAGCTTAGTTCTTTTGTTATGCGTGACCATGGGTATGGTCGTGTGTAGACCTACTAATGCCTAGTAGGGTCAAGGGGTCGGTCATTCGTGTATACGACTGTTACAGCTATATATTTTTCATCTTTACCTTACACACGCAGATGTTTCTTTATCTAATCAAGGGAAAACCCAACCTAGACACTGTGCTAGACACAGGGGATCTACGGACCCTTCTAGATCTGTGAACTTCACTCTTCACTCATAGATCACAGCACGTATTTAATACATTGTGATCATCACAGACCTCACATCAGTCACCCCATCACTATGATGTGATCTCTTATCTTTAATTACCGTTGACACCTTCCATTCTACCCACCCACAGCAGATCAACAGCTGGTAACCTCATGTATATATTAATCTCCATTACAGGCCGACTCCTCATGTCGATCATGTTGGGCCTAGGGGATAGACTTATGTAGATACGTATCTAGATCGGTACACAACATGTATCTACACGTAGAATAGTATATAAAGCAAGACTGGACGGAGCTCAGTCTCCAGTCTAGTTCTCTTGTCTCCTGCCTACAAAGCACCCCTCATAAGATAGTCTCACCATTCGACATTTAGGATAGTGATTGCCTGCAAAGAACTTGTAGTCGCAACAACGACGATGTATGGCCAGCCATGGGGATGCTGGATCAAGAGTACTGTCAAGGATGTTGACGGGTCAAAGGTAACTGCTGTCTAGCTTAACAAGCAGGTCAAGGAGTCAAGAGTCCAAGGATACACTACAGTGACAAGCCAAGTGTGAAGCATTCACTTAATAGTAGAACGAAGACTGAGGAGTAAAAGCAGATGGATTGCTAGTGCTAACTAGGTGACAAGCCGTAGGTAGAACTAAGCTAAGGAAGAGAGACAAAGGGCCCTGTTGAAGGGTTTATATAGTAAAATAGATGCATGACAGTTACATGTCACAATGGTTAAGGGCCAGTGTGGGAAGTGGTGTTAGAAATAGAAAGAACAATAGAGAAACCACGCATGAGAGAGAAACATTAAGGGCCGGCGCATTCAGCATGAGAAGATTAGAAGAAAAGGAGTATCTGCACGGTGGAGAATAAGCATGCTTACAAGGTGTATGGAATGTCATAGAATGACATGGAAGGATGTGAGGTAAGCATGAAAAAAGAAAGGTATTGGTCCAATATCGTAAGAAGAGAAAAAGCGTTCATCCTGCAAGCGAATCATAACATCAGCAACCCCATTCTGCATGCTGAGAGCCTTGTTCAACAGGCCTTGGATGATCTAGAAGTGACTGTAGCTCTTCAGCACTCAAACTGAATGGATATTACACAGCTTCTAAACCCAGCAGCAGAGCGACACAATGCTTGTGGCACAACAGATAAGGAAATCTTCAAGGCAGTGATGGAGGCAAAGTATCTAAGGGAGAAGAAGATGAGTGAAGATGATAACAAAAGTGATACTTCCATACTGGCCCCAACAAGAAGCAAAGCACTCCAGTCAGCATTGCTGTTGTGAAAATATGTCAGGGCTCTCAATGATCCATTTGCATGCAAGCTAGAAATGCTCTTGGCATCATTTAGACAGCACACTCACTTTATTGAGACTCAGAGTATGAAGGACACAAAGTTAACTGATTACTTTACCTACCAATAGTTTTGTTTTTTTGCACACAGTTGCTGAATACCATGATTTGTTTCATCGAGCAAAGTCGGAGTCGCTATGTGACACCACATGACACAGTTGTCATGCACCCCGAGTAACCCATACTCCCTGTTAAGCCATACCTCCGAGGCCCTCCCGAGAGGTATGGGTTAAGAGGGAGTCGACTTTATTTTTTGTGTGGGTTTGTCCGGTCATTGTTGGGTTTTTTGTGGTGAATTGGTTTGGGGTCCTTGGGGTGTCAGGGTTGATGATGACCGTCCGCTTCGGACTAGCCTCGGTTGTGGTATGTCACTTGCGTACCATCAGATCACTTACTATAGGCTTTCCCCGTATTGATGGTGGTCATGTAGAGCATGAATCTGTTGGTGCGTATTCCAGTACGGTGCTGTGTGGCGGCGGTGACTGCGGTGCACTGTATTGGACAACTTGAAGCATAGGCATAGAAACCGAGAGGCCGAAATGCCGGTGAAGGTGTCCCAGGTTTGCGGCTGGAATCAACAGGCGGTGCCGCTGAGAGTAACAGCAAGAGTATTTGTTGAGTCTTTGCACTCGTGTTCAAGGTGCGTGTTTCGTTGCTGTGCAATAACGATGAATGAGACTTTCTCAGCAGCGATGCGGTTCGACGCTTCACATGGTGACGACTACAAGTGGTATTATTACTACATAGCTCTTGCCAAGTATTCTCTCCTTGGCCTCCCCAGCCTTTCCACAGGCACGCTCTTAGTACCTCGACACTGCCGAGGTCAATCTCCGAGTTTCATTTACCTAATTCCGAGCATGCTATCAATAAAACCCGCGGATAATAGTAAGAGGCCAGACGATATGCTTGATCCGATAACAGCGCAAGGTCACACCTCTGCTATCTTACGTTAACTACTGAGTTAGCTCTTATATGCAGTACCAGCCTGTTCAATCACCTGTTTGTCGCATACCATCTTCGTCTTGTGGGTCTCGCTGTTTCGGCGTACCTTCCAAATCAACTTCATGGCTTCCATCCTGCAGTCCAATGTCACAACCATCGAGATACACAACTACGGATCTCGTATGTATATTGATCTTGATGCTTTCTGTCCACTGATTTATTGTGTCTCCATAGTCGTGATCGTGACTGCAGTCACATATGATTATAGTGAGTCATATCCATACGTCTTCAGTCTGTTAAATGAGCCTCGATGTTACCAGTCCTCACGTTCATGGATGAGGTACGCTTCGCCTTAACTGACATGGTAAACAGACTTCTTACTAGGTAGCAACATTTATAGATGGAGCTAATTTGGGTCAGTAGTTACTTTCCCCATGTAGACTTGTCGTATATTCAATATGCTTTAGAACAAGCCATGGACCCGAGTGTCAACACTGTTCGTTCTCGTGCGTAATCTATCTATCTCTGCAACATTGTACTAGGCTGCTCATATTGTCCCTCCAGGCTCGTTATTTCGGCATGTCCAATGTCATGTATGTGTGTGCTCGTCATAATATGCTAATCAGCTGACTATTCACCAGAATTGGGTCGCTTTGTGTGTTAAGAAATGTTGATTCCACATTCATTGAGCTGACGTATAAACGCAATTGAAGGGGGACGTTCCTTCATGCCTGGCCCCGAAAAGGTGATTGGTCGTACCGCTGATTCAATGCATGGTATTAAACTATTATTAGCTGTACGTGCGTCTTCACCTTACAAGGATCAACGATGTCTCTGAACTATGTGTTTTTTAACCAGTTGTGAGTACAGCAATTCATTTCCCCCGATTCCACTCAAATGACATATGAAGGCGAAATTCTTTCTGTCTTTACTGAATGGGCTGGCTTTATTTTTATTTGTGCTGCGGATTGTGAGTTCTCTTGTGATGCCCTGATATGGATCTCATCAGTATATTCAGTGGCAATGCTTCTTCGTGTCTGGGCGATGTATCAACAATCCAAACTCGTCCTCGGCACTCTTCTCATACTTTATGCATTCGAAGTTGTTTCTAACCTGGTTTTGTGTATTTTATATAGCACCAAGAATCTCCCTGTAGGTATGTAAATCATGGCATCATATTATGCACGCTACTCAACATGATATCCATTGCTTTCCCAATCACTCTAGTGGTTATTGCTCAACTACTTGATTTTACGCTTTGTGTTTGGCAGAATAATCCTTCCATCTGGTCCGAGATTGCGGACATTGCCGAGATCACTCTTGGGGCACTAATGTGCCTACTCCTCATTATCAGATTCGTCAGGGAGTCGCTTCAAATGTATCAAGCAACGAAGCGATTTCACCTGAACCATTACATGAACCTTCTCCTGAAAGAAGGTATTATCTACTTTCTCATGTACGTCCACTTCTCTTTCTTTATTCTTTCCTGCCTAATGCCTGAGACGCTAACGATGATTTCATTGATTAGAATCCTCGTGTGGTCGCTCATCAACTTGTTGTATGATGTATCTGCTATTCCAGCAACGGGATGGGGGACACTAATTTTTGTCCCACAATGCATACTTCCATTCACTATCGTTCCTCGGTTTATCCTCAGTCTGCGAGCGCTCTACGCAAGGGATCTTCAAAGGAGACAGGGAAGTGAAATTGACACTGCCTTCGGTTTGTCATCGGGATCTGACCATTGCGGTGCTACAAGCACCACGGTGTTGTCAGTGACGGGTGCGGATCAGAACGATGTGTTAGAAAGTGGAGAAGAAATACAGATGAGAGAGAGATTGGGAGGGACCTGCGGTACCTGCTAGTGTGGGAGTGTGTGATGGACTTCATCGCGTCGGACTTCATCTTTGGAATCATATCTCAAGAGGGCTATTGGTTGTGCAGTTATTTGAACAATGAATATTTCGTGACGACCAACAATAATTCGGGAAGGTGAGTGTGGATTTACTTAAGCGCAGAACCAATGAATATTCTGCGAGATGCGTTAACGGAGCTCTGTATGGAATCTCGGATTGGATTTTCTGCAACGTCTTGCATTGCCAGTTGCTCCAGGTACACACTGAAGCCACCATCACCACGACTCGCCAGTTGCATCTTATTGCAATAGTAGCTAGCACATGAGCTGATGAGCACCAACTTGAAGACGTTCCGAGCCGCACATTGCCTTATCGGCATCTTGTCTCGAACCGCCCACCTGAGAGGCACGTCTGAATGAATGTATTATATCAGTATCCTGCCTCGGATGATCTCAGCCTGATCCAGTGGTGGCCATGATACTTCCGGAGCTCGCTGGAAAGCATCAGTGGGCCGGTGGAGGTCTTGACCAGTCATGACCATCGGCTACCTCGGCTACCGACTCAAGACTGCTTACTGTCCCGTTGATGAGTGACATTGTCCGGCAAGCCTTAGTTGCACGGAGAAACGCTACATACATCAGGTCAACTCTTCGCTGACATCCTACTCTCCCGTAGGTAGACCTTGGTAGGAAGGCGGTCGTACCTATAGGCTATAGCAGCATCCGAACTATTAAGAGAAAGCTGAAAGGGGGAGGGTGCAATAAGACTGTTCCTTCGATACAGAGAAGCATCTAGATTTCTCATGCACCAAGATTGGAGACATTGAGCAAACCTACTCAACTTGGGGCCCCGGGGGCTAAAATAAAATGGGTGGTAACGAGACTAAAATTCTCCCACCTATCTAATTAGTTACATTTTCCTGATGATATCCCAGTACCGCCTGATTTGGATTAGCTGGTTCTCTGACGCAGATGTGAGACTGGGGTACGAAGGGCCCCAGTGTTGAGTCTGTGTGCGAAGAGGGACGTCTCGGGTTGCCAGTGCCATCGTGCTGGTTCCGTCGGGCGCTCTTCTCCCAGGATTAGAGCCGGGCTGACGCGGGTGTCATACAGTGTAGCAGAGGGTGAGGAGGGAACGGTTTGGGTGCGGTTTCGAGCCTGCGAAGGCTCTCGTCAGGGGGCTGCCGCTACCCCGACCGTCGCCCTTCCGAGTCCGTTTAGGTGGCTACCACTCTAGACTAGGCGAGGGAGTTGGCAGAGAGGCAGAGGTGCTAAGATGTGCCATAGCACGACCCCGGCCTGAGTGGTTGTAGTTTGGGTAATCGACGAGTGAGGAGGGAGGGAGACTTCCTGCCTGCTACGAGCTCATAGGTCGTCGGCCAGGAAGAGGGCCTTTCGACGCATTCCGCCGGGATTTGTACGCCACCAATCGGTTCTCCGTGGTGAACTCGTCCACCACGGGGGTCCAACGTCGCCATCCGTGAAGGATCCGATAAGCAGCACAGAGTTGCTCACTGTAGGCGAAATCGTCGCTCAAAACCGATCCAAAACCCGGGATGTCAAAGTCTCATAATACGGCTGGATCGTTGTCAATGTTAGCATCGTGCTAGCGTGATCCACTGGCTCTCGTCCATGCTCTCCCACTTTCGAAGTTTCGAAGCGGAGAATGATAATCTGTGGTGCGATCCACTGACCCAGCAGAAAATCGGACATCCTGCGTAAGTCCCAAGTTCACGGGGAGCTTATGGCGGGCATTGCATCCGAAAACTCGCTCGCAGCATAAACAAGACAGGGGCCATGACTCCGGATAGGTGTACGAGACGGCAGACTCGGTGAGGATCGACGCGGTAAAATATGTCGATGCGAGTTCTCGCCAACAAACACATAGCTTATGAGCTGTGGAACAATGCACACTTTCCAGGGTCCTGGCCTAAGGAATTATGCGTAGGATCGAGACATTCATCGTGCACAACACGAGCCTGACACGAAATCAAGTGTGAGCGATATCTAGTAGACGGTGGCGAGCACGAAGCATACCGGATGCCTTTGGACGCAGTGCTAGCGACGCGGAACATAGCACTTTGAAAGAATTGGCCTGCCTGTGAGGCGGACTTGGCACTCCTGAGAAAGAGATCCAGTCAGTGTCACGCGCAAGCACATCCATCGGCTCAGTCTTTCAACAACAAGTTGGAGCGGAATGTGATCAGAGATTTTGCCGAGCATGAGGGTGGTTAGGCCCTGACACCACGTACACAGAACAAACTCAGGCTTCAAGAAGGT
>JBBPTX010000985.1:0-13660 GCA_038094595.1 Pulveroboletus aff. annulatus | reverse complement strand
TTCACTGCGATCGCGTGCGCAAGATGCCGCTGAGCGGTCTCGATCCGAGTATGCTCCTCGGGTTTCTGTGCAAGGAGGAAAAGGATTGGGTTGATTTGCGGAGACGGATTCACGAGGTGCGTGGTTGCGTGGTGGGCGGGTTCACTGACGGATCAGATGGCCAACTCAATGCACGGTACAGCCGATTTTCACGATCCAAGACGAACCCCCGTCGTGGCCGACGTCCGATTCAGACGAATTCATGGGCCTCGAGTCGATTTCGGATCCCGAGGATGGGTTGGGTGATGGCGATGGCGAGGACGATTACGACACTATATATCATCTACCTTTCTTTTTGTAGTGAGTGTGCCCAGCAGGAGATAGTGTACTGTGCCCCCTATGCATAGACTGTGTCCTTTGAGGGGGGGTAGGTCGTGTCTTGATGCTATTTCGTGGATGCATTTGGTGACTTCGGGTTTGGTGAGGGGCCTTGGGCCTCTGGGGTGTTGCCAGGTGAAAAGGTGGTCCAAGTCACGGGGGTTGTTGATGGTGAAATGGTTCTGGATCCAGGATAGTGGGTTGGTGAGATGGGATAGGGAGGAGCATTGCATGGACTCGCCTTTCGGGGAGCATTTGGTAGCTGGGAGGTTGAACAAGAGCAGGGTGGAGAAGGATGATTCTATGAGGGTGAGGTTTCATCATTGAATGAACTTGTCCGGTTCCTCTTGGTACTTGGTGATGGAGGGGACCATGAATTCACTGAGTCGGGAGACTGAGTAGAATGTGACCACGAGGCATGCATAGATAGCTGCATCACGTGGCAAGGACGAATCCATGTAGGTGAGAAAAAGTAGGAGGAGATGGTGTTCGAACAGGGCACATTTTGTTGGAGTTCCCAGTTGGGCAGCGACGACACCAAGTTTGGTGTTACCTAGGTGATGATTGGTCATCGCATAGTTAAAATATTTTGCACACCTTTTTCTCTTTTCCTCAGTTGTTGTGACGTGCAACAACTGAGGTACATTTCTTGTTGCACCATTCATATGTAAACTATACTCATTGTCGATATTATAGCTCATCTGTGTTAGGTTAGTCGACAATAGAGTTGTTGTGATGTGCAATGACTGAGCTCATCTGTGTTAGGTTGCTTTCAGGTTATGAGCCCTGAGTGGATGTATTAGACTTCTGTTCACAGTTGAATTGACATCACAGCTCAAGAGCAAATCCCAGGCACAAGATCAGACCTGAAACAGCAGAGCTGGCAGAATCATGTGAGATGGGAAAATTTGAAAATGTTCCTGAATTGCATAGAACTGAGAACTATTATGAATGGTGGTGACAGACCGAACAACTCCTTCTTGGAGAAGGAATGTACAATCATGTCAGCCAAGGAACGAATCCTTTCAATTACATCGACTATGCTTTGACTATGCCCATGCCATTGAATCCTGCTGCACCAACCATAGGAGAGCAAACACTAATAGAAGTGTGGCTCAAGGAAGACGGAAAGGCACAATCTATTATCATGAGAAAGCTCAGCACCTCCATTCTCACACTCATTCCTGATGACATTCGCATCTCTGCCTGAGACATCTGGTTTACTCTTGCTAATTACTATGATTGAGTGGACATCTTGCTCCAATTTTCACTCAAAGCAAAGCTGGCTGGGTTCCAGATGAAGGGGGTATCAGATGCAGAAAAATATGTCATTGCACACATTCATGCAAATGAACAGTTGGCATGCATGGGGGTAAAACTGTTGGATATTGAGGCCATATATGCCCTCTTGTGTGGTCTGCCTAAAACCAGACTATGGCCAATGATCTGAAAGGGGATCAAGTCAGAGGTAGAATGCAGCAATGAGGCAATCCGCTGTGCTCAGCAAGGAGCACTTCCATTGATGCAATGTCTCTCATAGCAGCATGTACAATTCTTCCCTTCAGCATATCAAACAGCTATGCCAATGACCTTGGATCCCTCAACCCCACTAGTGAATCCTTTCAGGACACCTGAACCTTCACCCCTGTCATTATTGTCGAATCCATTTATTCTTCACCCAGTAGTGTTTACTATGGATCCTCAACAGTCTCTGCCACTGCCTCCCCTCATTTTATCTTTTTCACCTCCCACATATCTCCCTTCTGCCTATTCATTTCAAAATGCAGCCCAGACCATCATCAAGGAAGCAGTTCAAATGATCTATGAGTCAGCTACACCTGGAGGAGGTTCTGAATATGCCTCCGCTGCCATCAGAGGTCATGGAGGACTGGGATTGATCAATCCAGCCACCAGCCTGCAACACACAAAGAACAGCCCCACTGGCATGCCTTGTTCAAACAAAATTTGCACTGAAAAGGGTTCCCAAGATGGCCACAACCTTGAGAATTGCTTTCAGGATGGTGGTGGGAAGGCTGGATAGGCACTCTGGCAATGGAAGAGGAAGCCTTGAGGGAATGAGGACATGGTAGAGGCATCAGGCAACTTGGGCATCAGTACTGCACCATCCCCTCACGTGATAGGAATGACTGCAGTTGTTATGGTTCGCTTGCAGAACGAATGCTTTTTCATTTCTTTCTCTTTTGGACTAACTGTTTTGTTTCTCACACTTAACTCATATCCTTCCATGTCGTTCCATGACATTCCATATATCTCATAAGCGTGTTTATTCCTCACTGTGCAGATACTCTCTTTCTTCTGATCTTCTCACACCAACTGTGCCGGCCTTTATGTCTCCTTCTCATGCGTGGGTTCCATACAATTCTTTCACTTTCTACTGCTGCTTCCCATGCTGGCCCTTAACTGTTGTGATGCATAACTGTCATACTTGTACTTCACTATATAAACTCTTTAACTGGGCTTCTCGTTCCTCTTCCTTAGCTTAGTTCTACCTACGGCTTGTTGCCTAGTTAGCACTAGCAATCCATTTACCTTTGCTTCTTGAGTCTTCGCTCTACCATTAAGTGAGCGCTTCACCTGACAGCCCACCCGCCTTTGTGTGTCTACACTCTTGACCCTACAACCCACTTGTCAAGCTAGACAGTGGTTATGTTACGTGTGGCCTTGGGTAAGGTCGCGCGTAGACCTACTAATGCCTAGCAGGGTCAAAGGATTTGGTTGTTCATATATACAATGATGTAAGGCCAGCCATGGGGATGCTGGGTCTGAGTTCCGTCGAGGGTTTCGACAGGTCAAGGGGTTACCGCTGTCTAGCTTGACGAGTGGGTCATAGAGTCAAAGGTTCAAGGACACACTAAGGCGACAAGCCAAGTGCAAAGTGTTCACTTAATAGTAGAATGAAGACTTAGGAGTGAAGGCAAGTGGATTGCTAGTACTAACTAGGCGATGAGCCGTAGGTAGAACTAAGCTAAGAAAAAGAGGTGAAGAGCCCTGTTGAAGGGTTTATATAGTAAAATAGGGGCATGACAGTTATGTGTCACAATGGTTAAGGGCCAGCATGGGAAGTGGCGTAGAAATAGAAAGAACAATAGAGAAGCCACACATGAGAAAGAAATGTTAAGGGCCAGTGCATTCGGTGTGAGAAGATCAGAAGAAAAGGAGTACCTGTGTGGTGGAGGATAAGCACGCTTACGAGGTATATAGAATGTTGTAGAATGACATGGAAGATTGTGAGTTAAGCGTGAGAAATGGAATGATTAGTCCGAGAGTGAAAGTAAGGAAAAAGCATTCGTCCTGCGAGCGAATTGTAATAGGTTACCCCAGATCTGTCAAACACCCTTGACGGTATCTTCAATCCAGTACCCCCACGACTGGTCCTATGTCATCGTATATACGAACGACTGAACCTTTGACCCTACTAGGTGTTAGTAGGTCTATGTGCGACCTCACCCAAGGCCACATGTAACAAAAGAACTAAGCTGGCTCCTTGTATGGGTACTGTCACGTACGCTGCCCACCATAGCTTCCCGAAACACCTGAACCACTGATCCATGTTGGAACCCTCGAGAACCTCCGCGTACTTCGCACTTTGACTCCTCTGACACCCCTGATGATCCCAACCTAGCACATTGGGATGAAGACCCCGATGAGTCTTTACTCGACTCTGACAAAGAACTTGCCACTTGTAACCTTGCCCACAGTTTTTCTGCTTCTGTGCAGATACCTCGTCCTCAGACCCCCCTGTCCCCAATACCTAGATGCCAAACTGGCCACATATTCCCTCCAACCCCTCGTCCCCCGTCGCCTACCATGTCCACCAAACCCCTTGAACTTCACATCGGCGCCCCAGAATAGTATGATGGGGACTACAAGATGGCCAAGCAATGGCTAGACTCCATCGTCTTCTACCTCAATGTCAACGCCGAGGTATACACCACTGACCCCAAGTGAATTGCATTCGCTCTCTCCTATATGACCAAAGGTCCAGCACTCACATGGGCCAACACTTTCTGTGCTTCAAAGATTGCAGCCGACAGCTTGATCTCAATGGGCTCTTGATCTGACTTTCATGATGCCTTCATCTTGGCGTTTAAACACCATGACACCACCGGCAACGCAATTGCCTGGCTCACCACCACCCACATAACTGCCACCAAGAATGGTGGCTACTTCCCTTCGCTCACTGAGTATAACACTCAGTTCCAAAACCACTATGCCATCACCAGCATAGCAGACCAGAATGTTTTAATCGGCTATTATTCGGCCGCCATCCCTGAAGTCCTCATGTGCCATATCCTGGCCATGGAAAAAGTTCCCACCATCATTGATGACTGGTTGAAGAAAGCCATCACTTTCCAAACCCACATGGACCACATGCGAGAGACTGCCATACAACACAAAACCCCCTCCTGCCACACATACCATCAGTACACTGCCCCCACCTCTACCCCAGCAAGAGACCCTAATGCTATGAATGTTGACGTAGTCTGCCTCCAGTGACTCACCCCTGCAGAATAGGAACAATGTCATAAAGAAGGCAGATGTTTCCACTGCTGCCAAAAAGGGCATCAGGCAAACACGTGTCCCATGAACACTTCAAACACCCTGAAGCTGAAGAAAGTTGTTTGGAAGGTTGTAGAAGTAGAAGTTGAGGACAAAGAAGAAGTCCCTCAACTACAAGAGATAGACGAAGAAGAAGATGATGAAGAACCAAAGGTGTCTCGTGTCGCATTCACTCAGGATTTTTGAAACAGGACACTGCCTCAATGTCAGTAGTTCCCCCTATTATGTGTGCACCTGTACTTGTATCCACATCCAAGAAATTGATGCATATTCCTCTACAACTCATCGACCTGTCACACACTATGAAAACTGTCGACACCCATGCCCTTATTGACAGTGGGGCAGACATCAATTGCCTAGACTGGGATTTCGCCTGCAAACACCGACTTCCCCTTGATAAACTCCCGATGCCTATCTCAGTCAATAACGTTGATCAAACCCTAAACGCTAAGGGAGCAATCCGCTACACCACCTCCTTGTTCACCAACATTGAAGGAATTGCTCAACACATATGATTCCACATCATGCACTGTGGGTCTGAGAATGTGATTCTTGGGATGCCTTGGCTACGACTTACAAATCCCACTATTGACTGGTCGTTGCAAAAATCAAAATCCCAGAATTGGCAGACGAGTTCACCGCCCTTTACCATATCCACATTGCCGATCTCAAATGGCATGATGACACTCAACCATGAGCACTCCCCTCGAAACCACCTCACCATGTCATGGTTGAAACTGTTCCCGACCACACTCTCTCCACATTCCTGGATATGCCTGATGGAAACCTCTATGTCCATCATGCATTATATAATAACTCTTGCCAATGGGTTCTCAAATCAGGATCTCGATACCATTAGGCCCACCCGAAACTTGTTGCCAAGCTTACTACTGCTACTGAGCTCGCTGCTGCCGCCGAGAAAGCCAAACCGAAAGTTGTTCTACCGGATGCATATAAGGACTTTACCTCTGTCTTTGCCAAAGAATCTGCCGATTCCCTTCCCCCGTCCAGACCCTATGATCACAAAATCAGCATCAAGGACTCATTTACTCTAAAGGTCAGCAAACTCTACCTCCTCACTCTCAATGAAAAGAAAGCCATGGAAGACTTTCTCAACGAAAATCTCGCTGCTGGCAAGATCTGTCCCTTGAACTCTCCTCAAGTGTCGCCATTCTTCTTCATCAAAAATAAAGACAGCAAACTCCACCCTTGCCAAGACTACCGATACCTCAATGAACACACCATTTGTGACGCATATCTGCTATCTCTAATTTCTGACCTCCTCGATAAACTCAAAGGCGCTCACATTTTTACCAAGTTTAATGTGTGCTGGGGATATGTTATGATTCGCTCCGTGCTTATTCCTCCACCACGCAGGTACTCTTTATCTTCCACTCTTCTCACGCCGTATGCACCGGCCCTTAACGTTTCTTTCTCATGCGTGGTTTTGCCATTAGCTTTCTATTTCTAACACCGCTTCCCACACCGGCTCTTAACGACTGTGACATGTAACTGTCACACCTTTACTTTACTATACAAACCCTTCAACAGGGTCATTTCCTTTTTCCCTCAGCTTAGTTCTACCTACGGTCTGTCGCCTAGTTAGTGCTAGCAATCTATCCTTGTTACTCCTTGCGTCTTTGCTCTACCATTAAGTGAGCACTTCACACTATGGCTTCCCCGCCTTCATGTGTCTCCACCTCGAACCTTTGACCCGCTAGTCAAGCTAGGCAGCGGTTTACCTTTGATCTGTCGACATCCTTAACGGTACCCTCGACCCAGCAACCCCACGGCTGGCCCTAGTGTCGTTGTCAATATGAACGACCGAATCCTTGACCCTACTAGGCGTTAGTAGGTCTACGCGCAACCATACCCACAGCCACGCATAACAAAAGAACTAAGCTGCCTCCTCGTTCGGGTACTATCACGTACGCCGCCCACCATAGCTTCTCATCGAAACACTCGAACCACTGATCCACGTTGGAATCCTCGAGAACCTCCGCGTACTTTGCACTCTGACTCCTCTGACACCCCTAACGATCCCAACCAAGCATATTGGGACGAAGACCCCGATGAGCCTTTATTAGACTCTGACGAAGAACTTGCTACTCACAACCTTGCTCATAGCTTCTCTGCTTCTGTGCAGATACCTCGCCCTCTGACTTCCCCATCGCCGACTCCCAGATGCCAAACCGGCCACATCTTTCTCCCGATCCCTCGCCCTCCATCGCCCACTATGACTACAAAACCCCTTGAACTTCGCATCGGCACCCCAGATAAGTACGATGGCGACTATCGGACGGCCAAACAGTGGTTTGATTCCATCGCATTCTACCTCAACGTCAACGCTGAGGTCTATACCTCCGACCCGAAGCACATCGCCTTTGCGCTTTCCTATATGACTCGCGGCCCTGCACTCACGTGGGCAAACACCTTCCAATCCTCAAAGATTGCAGCCGATGGTTCAATTTTGATGGGATCCTGGTCCAACTTCCGAGACGCCTTCATCTTGGCATTCAAACACTACGACACCACCGGCAACGCGATTGCCTGGCTCACCACCACTCGCATGACTGCCACTAAAAATGGCGGATATTCCCCCTCGCTCACTGAGTATAATGCTCAGTTCCAGAACCACTGCGCCATTGCCAGCATCACCGACGACAATGTCCTTATCGGCTATTACTTGGCCGCTATCCCCGACGCCCTCATGCGCTGTATCCTAGCTATGGAGACGGTCCCCACCACTATAGACAACTGGTTGAAGAAGGCTGTCACCTTCCAGACTCACATGGAGCATGCTTGAGAAATCGCCGCTCGCCACAAGACCCCCACTCGCCACACGTATCACCAGTACACCACCCCCACTCCCACCAAAGACCCAAACGCCATGGATGTTGACGCCGTCTGCCTCCAACGACTTACTCCTGCTGAGCGCGAACAATGCTGCAAAGAAGGTAGATGCTTCCGTTGTCATCAGAAAGGACACCGGGCAACCAACTGCCCCACGTTTACTTCAAACACCCCGAGGCCAAAGAAGACTGTTTGGAAGGTTATAGAAGTAGAAGTCGAGGATGAAGAAGAAGTCCCTCGATTACAAGAAATTGATGATGAAGATGACAATGAAGAACCAAAGGTGTCTCGCGTTGCCTTTACTTCTCCAGATTTTTGAAATGGAACGCTGCCTCGACGTCAGTAGTTCCTTCCATTACGTGTGCACCTGTACTTGTATCCACATCCAAGAAATCAATGCGTATTCCTCTCCAACTCATTGATCCTTCGCACACCATGAAAACTGTCGACACTCACGCCCTCATCGACAGTGGCGCAGACATCAATTGCCTTGACTGGGACTTTGCCCGGAAACACCGCCTTCCCCTTGACAAACTCCCAACGCCCATCCCTGTCAACAATGTCGATCCAACCCCCAACGCCAAGGGGGCCATCCATTACACTGCCTCCCTCTTTATGAATATCGATGGGGTTGCCCAGCATGTACACTTCCATGTCATGCACTGCGGGTCCGAGAACGTGATTCTCGGGACGCCTTGGTTACGACATACGAACCCTTCCATCGACTGGTCGTCGCAGACGATCAATATCCCAGAAACTGTCGATGAGTCAGCCTCCCTTTACCACATCCACGTCGCAGATCTCAAACGACACGATGACGCCCAACCTCGCGCAACCCCTACGAAACCACCTCGCCATGTTATGGTCGAAACCGTTCCCGACTATACTCTCTCCACATTCCTTGACATGCCAGACGGCAACCTCTATGTCCAACGTGCACTCCACGCCAACTCCTGCCAATGAGTTCTCAAATCGGGATCTCGATACCATCAGACACACCCAAAGCTTGTCGCCAAGCTTACCACCGCCACGGAACTCGCTGCTGCCGCCGAGAAAGCAAAACCAAAAGTCACACTTCCTGACGCCTATAAGGACTTCGCCCCTGTCTTCACCAAAGAATCCGCTGACTCCCTTCCCCCCTCTAGACCCTATGACCACGAAATCAACGTCAAAGATTTGTTTACCCCAAAGATTGGCAAACTCTACCCGTTGACCCTGGACGAAAAGAAGGCCACTGAAGACTTCCTCGATGAAAATCTCGCTGCCGGCAAGATCCATCCTTCAAATTCCCCTCAAGCATCGCCTTTCCTCTTTGTCAAGAAGAAAGACGGCAAACTCCGCCCCTGTCAAGACTACCGCTACCTCAATGAACATACCATTCGTGACGCCTACCCGCTTCCTCTGATCTCCGACCTTCTTGACAAACTCAAAGGGGCACGCATATTCACCAAGTTCGACGTATGCTGGGGATACAACAACGTACGCATCAAAGACGGCCACCAATGGAAAGGTGCCTTCCTCACCCATAAGGGGCTTTTTGAACCGATGGTTATGTTCTTTGGCATGACTAACTCACCCGCGACATTTCAACGATTCATGAACGACTCCTTCCGCGACATGATCACGGAAGGATGGTTGGTAATTTATATGGATGACCTTCTCATCTTCTCCCCAGACGACACCACCCACACTGAACGCACTCGCCACGTTCTTCAACGGATGACGGAGCTAGACCTCCATCTCAAACTGGAGAAATGCCAGTTCGCCGTCCCCGAAGTCGAATACCTCGGGATGATAGTCAAGGAAGGACAACTCGCTATGGACCCCGTCAAACTCAACGGGATTGCTAAATGGCCCACGCCCCAGAAAGTCAAGGACGTCCGCTCCTTCCTCGGTTTTGCTAATTTCTATAGACGATTTATCCCCAGTTATTCAAATATTGCTTGTCTGCTCATTGACCTTACCAAGAAAACTATGCCTTGGACCTGGGCTTCCGCTCAGCAGACCGCCTTTGTGCAACTCAAGGAGTTGTTCCTTCGTAAGCCCGTCTTGTTCATGCCTGATATCTCTCGCCCTTTTGCCATGGCTACCGACGCTTTGAAATATGTGTCAGGTGGTATTCTTTTACAAACGGATGCGAATGGGGATTGGCACCCTTGTTCTTACTTATCACAATCGTTCTCCTCTTCAGAATGCAACTACGACATTCACGACCAGGAGCTCTTGGCCGTTATATGTGGTTTCAAAGCCTGGAGGCAATACCTCCGTGGCTCTTCCTTCCCTGTTAAAGTCTTTTCCAATCACAAGAACCTCATGTACTTCTGCCGCCCCCAAAACCTCAACCGACGTCAAGCCCACTGGCTTCTTGACCTTGCCGATTACAACTACTCAATCACCCACGTCCCCGGCACCCAGCTTGCCGGCCCTGATGCCCTCTCCCATTGCCCGGATCTCCTCCCTCGTGCTGACTCTGATAATATGGGTGTCACCCTCCTCCCTGACGCCCTCTTTGTTCGTCTCATCGACTCCGCCCTCTCGAATCACATCGCCTCCGCCTCCACCTCCAACGATCTTGTTCTCCATAAACTCCAGGAGATTAATGGATCGCTTCCCCCCGCCTTTCGTTCTCGCCTCGCCGACTGGCAATACTCTGATGACGTCCTCCAATACCAAGGACGCGTCTATGTCCCTCCCGACTGTGACCTTCGCCGCGCTATCGTTCAACGTTCTCACGGTCATGACTCCGCCGGCCACCCTGGCTACCTTAAGACCCGACAACTTGTCGCCTCCGAGTTCTGGTGGCCAGGTCTTGCCTCTTTCGTCTGCTCCTACGTTGAGGGCTGTGCCGTGTGCCAACGCAACAAGATGAACACTCATCCCACGGTTCCCCCCCTCGTCCCTATCCGTTCCACCTGTTCTTGCCCGTTCCAGCAGATCTCCTGTGATCTCATCACCGATCTCCCGCTCTCCGGGGGATTTGACTCCTTATTGGTCGTGGTGGACCACGGCCTTACTAAGGGGGTAATTCTTTGCCCTACGAAGAAGACTATCACCACTGAGGGCATAGCTGCACTCTTTTTCCATAAAGTTTATCTCCGCTTCGGCCTTTATGAAAAAGTCATCTCCGATCGCGGCCCGCAATTCGCCTCCGCCTTTGCCAAGGAACTCGGCCGCCTTCTTAACTATGATCTATCCCTCTCCACAGCATACCACCCCCAAACCGACAGTGAAACCAAATGTGTCAACCAAGAGGTTGAAACGTATCTCCGCATCTACTGCGGGGACCACCCCTCTACTTGGTCCAACCACATCTTCCAGGCTGAATTTACCCACAACCACCGCCCGCACTCCGTCACCGGCAAATCCCCATTTTATCTCATGATGGGATATGAACCCTGTGCCCTTCCCTTGGTGATCACCGACACCAACATCCCAGCCGTTGAGACCCACCTCAAAGAGCTGACCGCTCTGTGAGACGAAGCCCTCGCTTCCCATGAACTTGCGCAACAAGTCATGGCGTCCAGGTCTAAGTTGAAGTTCATACCTTTTACAAAAGGAGAACGAGTTTGGCTGGAGGCCAGGAACCTTAAAAGGTCCGTCCAAGATCCGAAGTTCGCCGCAAAACGCGAGGGCCCCTTCATTATCTCTGACGTCATCTCTCCCATCTCTTACCGCCTCCAACTCCCACGAATGTGGAAGATCCACAACACGTTCCACGCTTCTCTGTTATCACCCTATCGTGAAAACAACGTACACGGCCCGAACTTCCCTACACCACCTCCGGATCTTGTTGAAGGACAAGAGGAATACGAAATAGAACGAATCATACGGCATCGAGGTATGCCGTCGGCCCGTCAGTACCTAATCTGATGGAAAGGGTACTCCGCTGAAGAAGACTCCTGGGAACCCAAGTGGAACTTGAAACATTCGTTGGAGTTACTAGACGATTATAAAAGGTGTCACCCTCGCGCTTTCTCTCTTGCATCCGCTCGCCCACCACGCCGCTGATAAACCCTCTCCACTTACTACTCATGGCCATTGAATTTACCAATGTCGACACCCCTGCTGCCGCACCATCCACCAACCCCAACACCATCCGTCTTCCCTCTGCCGACCCCGGGAGGGTCTCTCCTACTCGCCCCGCCGCCCCTCAGCCTGTCAACTTCGCCACTCTTGTTGGTGATGTTCCCCAGTCCCATGTCTCTCCCGTCTCTGGCAGGATCCAGTCCTCGTCGTCGTTTACACCTCCGCCCCATCGGGAACCTTCTCCCGGACCTCCCTCTTTCCTAGGTGTCCACCACCCCCAGCTCGTCTGCGTGCCAAGCTCAGACTCCCTTGTCACCCATTTAGGATGGGACTCCCAGGTCCCGTTAGATGTCTCTGGCCACTGCCACACCGGCAGGATCCGGGAGGAACAGTTTACCAATGAGCACTATGTTTGTTTTCATTCTCTCATGTCTGATGACCACCTTCGGGTCCCTATTAGCATTTACTCTTCTGATGGTTCACCCATCTTTACTTGGTTCGAATCCACGATGCAGTTAAACCACATCGCCGCCTTTGTCTCTGGCTCTGGCCTGGTTTTTCCTCATACCATGCTTGGCAGGACTATGCAGGATTTCATCTATCACGCGTGTTACCAGTCGTACTCACACGCCTTCCAAATGGGCTATGACTCTTTCCTCCTCGACGTCGATAACCACTTCCGAGACCTTGCCGCCACAGGTCGAGGACTTGGCAACGAAGTCTTGCGGGATGGATCGCCTATTCATTGGCAAACACTTAACGACTGGTGGACAGGTCGAAACGGCAGAGATTGCGTATATCCTGGACACCCCCGTTTCAATCAGTGGTGCTTCCAGTGTCATTGTCTAGGGCACACTCAGTTATCCTGTCAGCAATACACCTGTACTGGGTGTCGTCGCCGTGCCCCTGGACATTCTCTTGCCCACTGCCCAGGCGCTTCTCGTCCCCTCGCCTCTCGCCTCACCTCTCCTTGTGCTCAATCCTCCTCCACGCAAACGTCCACACCTCGCCGCCTCCAAGCCATGTTCCGCAACGGACAAATTGTCCGTCGAGCCACCCCCTGCCGTACCTCTCGTCAATCCTCCTCCTCCTCTTCTCGACAATCATATCACCCTGCGCCATCCTCCCCTCGTGCCCCTTCTCTTTATGAGGATGGAGACGAACTAGATGATGTCGGTTACGCCAACACTACTGGCTCCCCAGGACCAGCTTTCAGGGACTTGTAAGGAATCCTCGCTGTAGCTTCGGGTTACTAAGGGGGTAATGTTACGATTCGCTCCATGCTTATTCCTCCACCGTGCAGGTACTCTTTATCTTCCGCTCTTCTCACGCCGTATGCGCCGGCCCTTAACGTTTCTTTCTCATGCGTGATTGTGCCATTAGCTTTCTATTTCTAACACCGCTTCCCATGCCGGCCCTTAACGACTGTGACACGTAACTGTCACGCCTTTACTTTACTATATAAACCCTTCAACAGGGTCGTCTCCTTTTTCCCTCAGCTTAGTTCTGCCTATGGCCTGTCGCCTAGTTAGTGCTAGCAATCTATCCTTGTTACTCCTTGCATCTTTGCTCTACCATTAAGTGAGCACTTCACACTACGGCTTCCCCACCTTTGTGTGTCTCTGTCCTTGAACCTTTGACCCGACTGTCAAGATAGACAGCGGTTACTGTTACAGCTATGTATATTTTTCACCTTTACTTAGTGCATAACGGACGCTTCTTTATCTTATCAAGGGAAAACCCGACCTAGACACTGTGCTAGACACAGGGGATCTACGGGCCCTTCTAGATCAGTGGGCTTCATCTTCAACCCTTCACTTTCGCCCCACTGATCACACACACA
>JBBPTX010000984.1:0-13661 GCA_038094595.1 Pulveroboletus aff. annulatus | reverse complement strand
ACCCTACTAGGCATTAGTAGGTCTACGCGCGACCCTACCCACGGCCACGCGTAACAAAAGAACTAAGCTACCTCCTCGTTCGGGTACTATCACGTACGCCGCCCACCATAGCTTCCCACAGAAACACTCGAACCACTGATCCGCGTTGGAATCCTCGAGAACCTCCGTGTACTTCGCACTCTGACTCCTCTGACACCCCCGATGATCCCAACCAAGCATACTGGGACAAAGACCACGACGAGCCTTTATTAGACTCTGACGAAGAACTCGCTACTCGCGACCTTGCCCACAGTTTTTCTGCTTCCATGCAGATACCTCGTCCTCAGACCCCCCCATCACCAACACCCAGGCACCAGACCAGCCACATCTTTCCCCCGATCCCTCGTCCCCCGTCACCCACCATGACCACCAAGCCTCTCGAACTCCGCATCGGCACCTCAGAGAAATACAATGGCGACTATAAGACAGCCAAACAGTGGTTCGACTCCGTCGCCTTCTACCTAAATGTCAACGCGGACGTATACAACTCAGACCCGAAGCGCATCGCTTTTGCGCTTTCGTACATGACTCGAGGCCCTGCACTCACGTGGGCAAATACCTTTAGATCTTCAAAGATCACAGCTGATGGCTCGATCTCCATGGGCTCCTGGTCCGACTTCCGCGACACCTTCATCTTGGCATTTAAGCACTATGATACCACCGGCAACGCAATTGCCTGGCTTACCACCACCCACATGATCGCCACCAAGAATGGCGGACATTCCCCCTTGCTCACTGAGTATAACGCTCAGTTCCAAAACCATTACGCCATTGCCGGTATCACCGACGACAATGTCCTTATCGGCTACTATTCGGCCACTATTCCCGACGCCCTCATGCGCCGTATCCTTGCCATGGAAATGGTCCCCACCACTATCGACGCTTGGTTGAAGAAGGCCGTCACCTTCCAGACCCACATGGAGCGTGCTAGAGAAATCGCCGCTCGCCATAAGACCTCCACCCGCCACACGTATCATCAATACACCACCCCCACCCCCGCCAAAGATCCCAACGCCATGGACGTTGATGCCGTTCACCTTCAACGACTTACCCCCGCCAAATGAGAACAATGCCGCAAGGAGGGCAGATGCTTCCGCTGTCGCCAGAAAGGACACCGGGCTACCAACTGCCCTACGTATACTTCAAACACCCCAAGGCCGAAGAAAGTCGTTCGGAAGGTCATAGAAGTGGAAGTCGAGGACGAAGAAGAAATCCCTCAACTACAAGAGATCGACGACGAAGACGACGAAGAAGCACCCAAAGTGTCCTGCGTCGCCTTTGCTTCCCCGGATTTTTGAAACGGAACGCTGCCTCGACGTCAGTAGTTCCTCCTATTACGTGTGCGCCTGTACTTGTATCCACGTCCAAGAAATCAATGTGTATTCCCTTGCAACTCATTGATCCCTCGCACACCATGAAAACCGTCAATACCCGCGCTCTCATTGACAGTGGGGCAGATATCAACTGCCTCGACTGGAACTTCGCTAAGAAACACCGACTTCCCCTCGAGAAACTCCCGACACCCATCCCCGTAAACAACGTTGATCAAACTCCCAACGCCAAGGGAGCCATTCACTATACCGCCTCTCTTTTCACCAACATCGATGGCATCGCCCAACACATACGCTTCCACGTCATGCACTGCGGGTCCGAGAACGTAATTCTTGGAACGCCCTGGCTGAAACTCACAAACCCCTCCATCGACTGGTTGTCGTGGACGATCAGCATCCCCGAGTCGATGGACGAGTCCACCTCCCTCTATCATATCCATGTCGCCGATCTCAAACGACATGATGACGCCCAACCTCGAGCACCCCCTGTGAAACCACCCCGCCACGTCATGGTCGAAACCATCCCTGACCACACCCTCTCCACATTCCTCGATATGCCGGACGGAAACCTCTACGTCCAACGTGCTCTCCACGCCAACTCCTGCCAACAGGTCCTCAAGGCAGGCTTCTGATACCACCAGACACACCCAAAGCTTGTTGCTAAGCTTACCACCGCCACAGAACTCGTGGCCGCAGCCGAGAAGGCTAAGCCGAAAGTTACACTCCCCGACGCCTACAAAGACTTCACCCCAGTCTTCGCCAAAGAATCCGCCGATTCCCTTCCTCCCTCTAGACCCTACGACCATGAAATCAATGTCAACGACTCGTTTACCCTGAAAATCAACAAGCTCTACCCACTCACCCCTGACAAAAAGAAAGCCACTGAAGACTTCCTCGATGAAAATCTTGCCGCTGGCAAGATTCACCCTTCGAACTCCCCTCAAGCATCACCATTCTTCTTCGTCAAGAAGAAAGATGGCAAACTCCGCCCTTGTCAGGACTACCGATACCTCAATGAACACACTGTTCGCGACACCTATCCGCTACCCTTGATCTCTGACCTTCTTGACAAGCTTAAAGGCACTCGCATTTTCACCAAGTTTGACGTACGCTGGGGATACAACAACATACGTATCAAGGATGGGCATCAATGGAAAGGCGCCTTCCTTACTCACAAAGGTCTCTTTGAACCAATGGTCATGTTCTTTGGCATGACCAACTCACCCGCAACATTTCAACGATTCATGATTGACTCCTTCCGTGATATGATCGCCGAAGGATGGTTGGTTATTTATATGGATGACCTCCTCATCTTCTCCCCAGACGATGCCACCCACACTGAATGCACTTGCCGTGTCCTCCAACGGATGACGGAACTCGACCTCCATCTCAAATTGGAGAAATGTCAATTCGCCGTCCCTGAGGTTGAATACCTCGGGATGATTGTCAAAGAAGGACAACTCGCTATGGACCCTGTCAAGCTTGATGGGATTGCTAAGTGGCCTATACCACAGAAAGTCAAGGACGTCCGTTCTTTCCTTGGGTTCGCTAATTTCTATAGGCGTTTTATTCCTGGATATTCCAACATTGCCCGACCCCTCATCGATCTCACTAAGAAGACTATGCCTTGGACTTGGGCAATCGCTCAACAGACCGCCTTCGAGCAACTCAAGGAGCTGTTCCTTCGTAAGCCCATCCTATTCATGCCCGATATCTCTCGTCCTTTTGCCATGGCCACCGACGCCTCGAAATATGCGTCGGGAGGCATACTTCTACAAACTGATGTGAATGGGGATTGGCATCCCTGTTCTTACTTATCCCAATCATTTTCCTCCTTAGAATGCAACTATGATATTCACGACTGGGAGCTCTTGGCCGTTATCCACGGTTTCAAAGCCTGGAGGCAATACCTCCATGGCTTTCCCTTCCCCGTCAAAGTATTTTCCGACCACAAGAACCTCACATACTTCCGCCGACCCCAGGACCTCAACCGTTGTCAAGCCCGTTGGCTCCTCGACCTCGCAGATTATGACTACTCCATCACCCATGTACCTGGTTCCCAACTCACCGGCCTGGATGCCCTCTCCCGCCACCCTGATCTCCTCCCTCGCACCGACTCCAATAACATCGGAGTCACCCTCCTCCCCGATGCCCTCTTCGTCCACCTCATTGACTCCACCCTCTCCAACCACATTGCATCCGCCTCCACCTCCGACGACCTTGTCCTCCATAAACTACAGGAGATCGACGGTTCCCTTCCCCCTGCCTTCCGTTCTCATCTTGCCGACTGGCAATACTCCGATGGCGCCCTCCAGTACCAAGGATGCATCTACGTTCCTCCCGACCGTGACCTTCGTCGCACTGTCGTCCAGTGCTCCCATGATAATAACTCCACGGGCCACCCTGGTTACCTTAAAACTCGGCAACTCGTCGCCTCCGAATTCTGATGGCCTGGTCTCGCCATCTTCATCCATGCCTATGTTGACAGCTGCGCCGTGTGCCAGCGTAACAAGGCAAATACACATCCCACATCTCCTCCGCTCGTCCCTATCCCGTCCTCCTGCTCCCGCCCCTTTCAACAGATCTCCTGTGATCTGATCACTGATCTCCCGCTGTCCGGGGGATTCGACTCGTTATTGGTCGTGGTGGACCACGGCCTTACTAAGGGGGTAATTCTTTGCCCCACGAAGAAGACTATCACTGCGGAAGGTGTAGCAGTGCTCTTTTTCCACAAAGTCTACCTCCGTTTCGGGTTGTATGAGAAAGTTATCTCCGATCGAGGCCCACAGTTCGCCTCTGCCTTCGCTAAAGAGCTTGGCCGACTCCTCAACTATGATCTCTCCCTATCCACAGCTTATCACCCCCAGACGGACAGTGAAACTGAACGCGTCAACCAGGAGGTCGAAACCTATCTCCGAATCTACTGCAGAGATCACCTCTCCACTTGGTCTGATCACATCTCTCACGCCGAATTCACACACAATCACCGACCTCATTCCGTCACCGGCAAATCCCTGTTTTACCTCATAATGGGATATGAACCCCGTGCCCTCCCTTCGGTCATTGCCGAAACCAACATCCCCGCCGTTGAAACACGTCTCAAAGCGCTCACCGCCCTAAGAGATGAAGCCCTTGCCTCCCACGAACTTGCGCGACAAGTTATGGTGTCCAGGTCTAAGTCGAAATTCGTACCCTTCGAGAAAGGACAACGTGTTTGGCTAGAGGCTAGGAACCTTAAAAGGTCCGTCCAAGATCCGAAGTTCGCCGCAAAACATGAAGGCCCCTTCGTTATCTCTGACGTCATCTCCCCCGTCTCCTATCGCCTCCGACTCCCACGAACGTGGAAGATCCACAACACGTTCCACACTTCTCTGCTATCGCCCTATCGCGAAAACGACGTACACGGCTCAAACTTCCCCACACCGCCTCCGGATCTTGTCAAAGGATAAGAAGAATATGAAATAGAACGAATCATACGGCATCGTGGAATGCCGTCGGCCCGCCAATACCTGATCTGATGGAAAGGGTACTCCGCCGAAGAAGAATCTTGGGAACCCGAGCGGAACTTGAAACATTCATCGGAGTTACTAGACGATTATACAAGACGACACCCTCGCGCCTTCTCTCTCACATCCGCTCGCCCACCACGCCGCACATAAACCCTCTCCATCTCCTCCTCATGGCCATCGAGTTTACCAATGTCGACACTCCTGCAGCCGCACCCACCACCAACCCCAGCACAATCTGTTTTCCCTCTGCCGACCCCAAGAGGGTCTCTCCTACTCGCCCCACCGCCCCACAGCCTGTTAACTTCGCCTCTCTTGTTGGCGATGTTCCCCGATCCCACGTCTCCCCCGTCTCGGGCAGAATTGAATCCTTGCCACCATTTACACCTCCGCCCCATCAGGAACCTTCTCCCGGACTCCCCTCATTCTTAGGCGTTCATCACCTGCAGCTCATCCATGCCTCTAGCTCGGACTCCCTCGTTGCTCACTCTGGATGGGACTCTCAAGTCCCCTTAGATGTCTCTAGCCACCGTCACACCGGCAGGACCCAGGAGGAATGGTTTACCGATGAGCATTACGTCCGCTTCCATTCTCTCTTGTCTGATGACCGCCTTCGGGTCCCAATTAGTGTATATTCCTCCAATGGGTTACCCATCTTCACTTGGTTCGAATCCGTGATGCAGATCAACCACATCGCCGCCTTCGTCTCCAGCTCTGGCCCGGTTTTCCCTCACACTACGCTTGGCAGGACCATGCAGGATTTCATTTACCATGCGCGCTACCAGTCATATTCACACGCCTTCCAGATGGGTTATGACTCCTTCCTCTTAGACATCGATAACCATTTCCAAGATCTTGCAGCCGCAGGTCGAGGATTCGGCAACGAAGTCTTACGGGATGGGTCGTCTATTCATAGGCAGACACTCAACGACTGATGGACCGGCCGGAATGGGAGAGATCGTGTTTACCCGGGACATCCTCGCTTCAATCAACAGTGCTTCCAATGCCAGTGTCTTGGCCACACCCAGCTCTCCTGCCTGCAACACACCTGCGCAGGATGCCGTCAACGAACACCTGGCCACTCTCTCGCCCGTTGCCCGGGACCCTCTCGCTCTCTCGCCTCTCGCCTCACCTCCCCTCGCGCTCAATCCTCTTCCACGTCCACACCTTGCCGTCCCCAAGCCGCGTTCCGCAACAGGCAAATCGTCTGTAGAACCACTCCCCGTCACGCCTCTCGTCAATCCTCCTCCTCCTCCTCCCAACAATCTTACCATCCCGTGCCATCCCCTCCTCGCGCCCCCTCTCCTTATGAGGATGGAGATGAACTCGATGATGTCGGCTATGCTAACATCACCGGTTCCCCGGGACCCGCCTTCAGGGACTTATAAGGAATCCTCGCCGTAGCTTCGGGTTACTAAGGGGGTAATGTTACGATTCACTCGCAAGACGAACACTTTTTCCCTTCTCTCTTTTTCGGACTAGTATTTTCCATTTCTCATGCTTAACCTCATTCCTTCCATGTCGTTCTATGACATTCCATACATCTCGTAAGCGTGCTTATTCCTCCACCGCGCAGGTACTCTTCATCTTCTGCTCTTCTCACACCGCATGCGCCGGCCCTTAACGTCTCTTTCTCATGTGTGGTTTTGCTATTGGTCTTCTATTTCTAACGCCGTTTACCACGCCGGCCCTTAACTATTGTGACGTGTAACTGTCACACTTTTACTTTACTATATAAACCCTTCAACAGGGTCCCCCTCTCTTCTCCTTAGCTTAGTTCTACCTACGGCTTGTCGCCTAGTTAGCACTAGCAATCCACTTGCCTTTACTCCTCAGTCTTTGTTCTACTATTAAGTGAACGCTTCGCACTCGGTCCCACCACCCTCGTGTATCTTTACCCCTGAACCTTTGACCCGTTCGCCAAGCTAGGCAACGGTTACCCTTTGACCCGCCAACCCCCTTGACGGTACCCTCGACCCAGCATCCCCACGGCTGGCCCTACATCGTCGTTGACACGAACGACAGAACCCTTCGACCCTACTAGGCGTTAGTAGGTCTACGTGCGACCATACCCACGGCCACGCGTAACAATAACAATTGGAAAACATAGATGGGTCCCTTGTATTGGAATTGTGTCGCAGTACTTCATGGTTTGAATCTAGGGAATCCCTTTGATGTCATAGTGATAACACACAATTGGCCTCAGAATGGGCAGAATTGCAGTCCTATCACATGCTTTTTGTTAAAGCATTTCTTGGATGCTGGATTAGGTTCTGGAAACAAAGAAATACATTTCCCTCCCATCCCATGTGGACATGAACTGTGACTGCAAATGCTGGGGGTCATTCAAGAGGCTTGCAGATCTTCCTGGGAAATCTCTACAATTCTTACATCATCAGATCTGCCACGGAATGACGTCTGGACAGCTTGGAACGATACAAGCTTTGTGGACGATGACCATCTAGCTGCTATGGAGAATGAGGCCTCTGGAGAACAATATGCTCCTGTAGTGCAAGCTCTGAACATTTCATCTGCCAACTGCATTATATGCCAGAGGTTACAATGGAATGCAGAGAAAAACCAAGACTTATTCGATGGTTCTCCTCATGCTCATGTGGATGAAAAAGCATCTATTGAGGATAATGAAGATGAGATTATATTCCCCAACAAGACCATGCACCTTCAACAGCTATTCAAACTCCATCTTAACATTAGATGTGCTCGATGCAGGGACCTGCTTTCTCTTTGTCCTCTCAAAGGAAGGTTGGAGGAGACAGACCAAAATACAAATCAGTGCAAGCATGTAGAAAACTGATCAGAAGGCACCATGTTTTGCTTTCCTTGGTCTACACCTCCTATTGCACTTCCACTATATGCAGGACACAGGTAGCTGCCTTTTATCTGCACATATGATGACTGTTACAGCTATATATTTTCACTTTTACTTTGTGCATAAGGATACTTTCTTTATCTTATCAAGGGAAAACCCAACTTAGACACTGTGCCAGACACAGGGGATCTACGGGCCCTTCCAGATCTCACGTATTTAATCACCGTGATCATCACAGACCTCACATCAGTCACCCCATTGCTGTGATGTGATCCCTTATCCTTAATTACCGTTGACATCTTCCATTCTACCCACCCGCAGCAGATCAACGGCTGGCAAACACATGTAGTTATTAATCTCTGCTACAGGCCGACTCCTCATGTCGATCATGTTGGGCATAGGGGATGGACTTATGTAGATACGTATCTAGATCGGTACACAACATGTATCTACACGTAGAATAGTATATAAAGTGAGACTGGATGGAGCACAGTCTCCAGTCTAGTTCTCTTGTCCACTGCCTACAAAGTAGTCTTAAGATAAATCCCTCCCTCAACGTCTATAAGATAGTGATTGCCTGCAAGCAATTGTAGTCGCAACAATGACTATGAAGATGTACCTGTTTATGAAAGCATGTGATCTTATCACAATCCTTCCAAATATGTGGTAGAGCCCTACTATCGACAAGGCATATGGACCATGTTTCGTGACTATGATTGGAGGCTCCAACCCAGCTTCCATCAAATGTTCTACCTGGAGGATCTTATTCATGTTCTTGACTATGTCCTGGTAGTGGGTGTACCTGAAGATTATAATCCATCCAGTCAAATCTCAGACCATGTAACTGGTGAGCAAATATGCCAATATTACTAGATTCTAATATTACTCATACATTCACCCAAGGAAAATACTCATTAAGACAACATTCAAGATTACAATCCAATATCCAAAAGGAGCATGTCAATGTTTTTGATTGCTCTATCTATGGTGCTGCAGAAATGCTTACTCTAGGCATGGTGGATTCTCCAGAGTCCTTTGACACCTTTGTCAGAGATCAAAAGAGGCTGAACCATATTTGTGTGGACTTAGAACAGGATCACCTTCCACTTGGTCCTGAAAATATAATGGTATCCACAGACATTAACAGCCTTGTTTGGGTCACTTCCTCATTATACTTTTGCAAATCCATGTCCATCTATCTTGGACCTATCTTGGACAAAAAAGCCCCCATCAACAAACACAATCATGTATATGTGGAAATAACTGTCCCACAGTCTGCAGAAGATGCCAATAGCCTTGAAGGTCACATGAAGTGGTGGTCCTTGCCTGTGGCTCTAAGTACCATCCTTCACACCTTCTTTGGAACTATTGGTGGTGGGACTGGAAGTCTAAATGTTTACATCTTTTCCCCCAGGATGATTCATCGTGATGGGCGCTCTGAACACAAAGTTACCAATATTTCCAAGGAAGTTCTCGACTACTTCTGGACACATATGCTACTACCTGCCATATCTGAAAATGTTGGGGATGCTATAGCATCTTATGTTGCCCTTACATTATCAAAGGTTCACTACAAGGCACGAAAAGCTACAGGCAAGCACCACAAGACTGGTCACCCCAAGGCAGTTTCATTTTCTCCAAAGATACTTAATAGGATCATGGAAACAATGAGGAATATCATAAAGGAGGATCTAGAGAGATTGAGGATGTTTGGATCCTTCTTTTTTGTGGTCGAAACTAAAGGCATCAAGCTATGGACAAAGTCAAACAATTCTATACAGTCTCTGATCTTCGAATTTCCTGCTCTGGACTGAGAGCATATAACAGATTGAAGAAATGAAGAGCTAGTTGTGGATCTTGGAATTACTTTTCATCCCATGTGGAATGAGCCTGTGGTTGGCCTGTGGAGGTTAGAACAGCTCGAGGCTTCCTTTGGCGCTTCTGGATTTGCTCATGGGAATGTCCACCATATCTACACTCTAGGTTGATATGGAGGCCTTCAGGCAGAAATGACTCAAGAGAGAGCTCAGCAAACTCATATCTGTTTCAGAAGCATCTACAATCTTGCTTATGAAGTACTCCGTCCAAATGACAACTCTCCCCATTTTGTCATGGATAGTGATGCCTATGCATGCAGTCCATGCTTCATGAAGGAGTGTAACCTTGCCATAGAGATGTATGAGGGCAAGGCAAAGGAGTGCTCATATGGTGTACGTGATGAACATAGATCGAGTGGTGTAGTATCCATGGATGTGTTAAATAATCTACAAGCACTGGTAAGCCATTTCTAGTTTATCTATAACACATCACACTAAGATTAACTGTAGACTGCATGTTACTTGGCATCACAACCCATGCTGTGGATCTCATCTGCTACTTGGTTCAACTTTCTTGCCAGGAGATTCAGAGAGCTGCAGTGACTGCAAATTACTCTGCGATGTATTGAACCTCTCAATTTGAGGGTGCTTACAGGGATTGTTTGCACCATGATCTGCAGCATCAGCAGCACACCTGTCATATTGGACTTTCATGTACGCAAGTCTATGGCTCTTCTTCGATTCTCATAAATATGTGAGAGATATGGAATGTTCTTTCTTCCTGATCTACAACTAGAGAAGACACCTTGTTTGTCAGATGTGCAGGAGTTGGATGATGTAGAGGTCATGCAGTTGGTTAGTGGAAAGAATGGTGACCATCACATCATATCCAATCAGATATGGCCAGTACTACCTCCATCAAATGAGTAAGATATATTTCCAATAGGAGAAAGACCAACCTGGCAGGCAGTCATCAAGACCATTATGGATACATCCTGGATATTGCTCCACATCTGGAAATGGGACTCACACTTCATCCATACGGAATATATGGTTGAGAAGCTATTTATCGACTTTAACTCTCAAATGTGGCTGCTTCTAAACAGGCACTGGCTATCCAATTCTAGCAATATACCAGTTCCAATGTCTCTCAAGGATGCTATGCATTGCTGGACTCTAGAAAGCGTGCACAATACCATCAGTGCTTGCATATTTGAGCCTTACAATGCAAACCTACCAGATGCCATATCCTGTGAATGACTACAGAGCTCCTTTGCTAACCGATTATCCATCTTCTTTCCTCTACCAGAACAGCCACTGCATATACGATCACCTTGGAGACTCTTCTGCAAAGCCTCTGGATTTTTACATCAGTTCCATGAAATGATGAGGGATCGTAATGAGCAACAGCACTTTTATGTCACTGATAGGCTAGAAGAAATATTTTCCAACCTTCAATGTCTTCCTACATCTGTGGTGACTTCTACAAAGGTTGTTGGAAAGCCCTGGGTCATCAGCAAACAAGAAAAGATGCATTTCATAACCAACTTGCTATTTTATAAAATCATGGGCCTTTTTGAGAGTGATGCATCCATTCAATGCAGAGCAGGACCTTGGACAACTAAACTCACACAAGAGTTCACTATGGATATATATCGCTCTGCTGGGTATAATGAGCTTGTTGCACAGTAGAATCTTTATCTAGAGTGTTGCAAGCTATGAAAGGCAAGGGAGTGAAAGTTTTCAAGGGCAAAAAATGCTAGAAGACCACCACAATCACAAAGAAAAGAAAAGATATCAACTCAGATGCTTCTAAAAGATTCCATCACTGTTGACAATATGATATGAGATCCTATTGATACTAATGGTGCAAATTTTGCTGAGGAAGAGGATAATGATGAATATAATAAATACATGGATACAGAAAACATGCAAGAGGATAATGATGAATATAATAAACACATGGATATAGAAAACATGCAAGATATATGCATGGAAGAAGATGTAGGCAGTCCTCAAGAGGACATAATTATGGGAGAGCCAGAAGATGATATATTTGATGATAATATGGAGGAATATGTGTCGCAAAAACAGTGAGAGGAGGAGGAAGTAGAAGTGGAGGAAGAGGAAGAGAAGAGGAAGAGAAGGATATATAGAGATATGATAGTGACCATGAAAATCCATCAGAAAATGGGAACATTATTACAAGCATTACATATTGGTATATAATCCTCTAAATCACTATCTATATTGATGTGATGGAGACATATACTCCACTATAAATGAATCAAAAAAATGGAAACCCATAATATTGCAAACATTGCTCTGATATACAATATTTTCAAGTATCCTTCTCTTATCCAATACATTAAAAAATATAAATCCATGGGTTAATATTAATCAGGAATCTACATATGCCTGACTAATGTGCAAATATAAATTCAAAGGGTACTTTCAATGTGTTGCCTACATCTGCCCAATTTTGACAGCCATTTGTCCTATTTACAAGACTTTTATTTACCTAACCCTAACCTAATTCATCCTAATTCATCCTAATAAGAGTGATCCACAAAGATAAATTCACAAAATGATATTAATGTGCTATCTAGAGTGATTCACAAATATAAATTCCCAGTGTGACATAGGTGCTTTGCCAATATATGCTCAGATATTAGATATGCATTGTAGAAATATACAACAACAGTATGGAAACCATTGGATGTGTTTATAATGTGTTTGGGTAGATCCCTTTTTCCACTCAGAGTAATCTACATAAATTCACAGAGTGATATCGTTATGTTGGCAACATATGGCCAGATATATATACTCCATAGAAATACCCAATAACAATATGGTAGCCATTGGAGTGTTTACAACATTTTTGACCAAATTCCTCCTACCTAGAGTGATTTATAAATATAAATATACAAAGTGAGACTGAAGTGTTGCCCAAATATGCCCATATTTATATGCACCTTAGAAATTCCCAACAATAATATGGAAGCCATTGAATATGTTTACAATGGTTTTGACTAAACCGCTTCACCTACTCAGTGACACACAAATATAAATTCACAGAATGCAATTGATGTGCTGATCACATATGTATAGCTAGGCATGTACTGTAACATTTCCTAACAACAATCCCATAGCCATTTGATGTCTTTATAATGTATTTGACCAGACCTCTCCTGCTATCCAAGTGATCCACAAATATAAATTCACAGAGTGATATTGATGCATTGCCCATATATGCCCAGATTTGTATATCTCATAGCATTTCCTAATAACAATATCACAGCCATTCCATATATTTACAATGTTTTTAACCAGACCCCTCCTGCCATCCAGAGTGATACATGAATATAATTTCACAGTGTGTAATTCAAGTTTTCCCCAAATATGCCCAAATACATATGCACCATAATAATAACATACAACAATATTGTTGCCATTGGATGTGTTTCCAATATTTTAAACCAGACCCCTCTGCCATATAGTAGAAACATTCTACAGTGACTTCAAAAAGCGTTACAATGTTTGACTAAAATGCAATGTGTGCAGTACATTGCAACCATCTGTGGGAATTTCGCTTAGGTTATGTGAGATGAAATAAAGTTCCTACTCTTGGCTATCAAAACGGTCCCTGGGTCATGTGATTTGGCTCAGGGGCTGGTGAGATATGGCCATTTCAAAACAGCAATACCATTGTAACACTTTTTGGACTTTTGATATAAATGAAGTATTTCTGATATATTAGTACATGGTATAGCCTTCCTTTGCCTTGATCACTGCCTCAACCCTCCAAGACATGCTCTCAATCAACTTCTGACACTCCTCAGCAGATATCTCCTTCCACACCTTCTGGATTCTCTTCCACAACTTCAAAATTCCATTAGGATGATTTTCATACTCTGCCAGCCTTCTCTTAAGGTAACCTCAGAGATGTTCAATGGAGCTCAAGTCAGAAGACTGTGCAGACCATATCATAGTCTTGAAATCCTGCTCCTTTAGCCACTCCTTTACCTTTTTACAGCTATGCTTGAGGTTATTGTTCTGCTGAAAGATAGTACTAGAAGGATTAAAATCATAATACTGCAGAGTATTCAGCAGTTCATCCTTCAAAATTTGAAGGTAA
>JBBPTX010000983.1:0-13667 GCA_038094595.1 Pulveroboletus aff. annulatus | reverse complement strand
GCCCTAGAGACATCCTCGGCAGCCATATCGCCAAGTGCAGGCGCATTCTGGTCCCAACCAAGCTGAGTGTAAGGCGGGAATAGCTTTTCCCCGCCAATCGAGATTCGGTCGGAATTATCTACAGACGCGCTAGTTGGAGAAGAGACACGTAGACAATAAATGAGGACGCTCACGTATCTTATTAGGTGGTGAAAAATCAGCCACTTTTGAAGTGGTAGATGCGAAGACAGCCCAGACCCCATGCTTGCCGTCATCAAGGCCAGAGTAGTCCTTCATGACTCTGCATAACACATCTGCCGGTCGATATCCGTGGTGTTTGGAAGCAAGTGGGTGTGCTTCGTCAAATGCAATGACCACCTTGGGCCTGTTAACATATCCAGCGAAGATATCCCGAAAAGAAGCAACCATTTTCGTGTAAGATTCCCGGAGAGGCTCAATTAGATCGATATCTGCATAGAGGGACTTTGATTTGTCTTCTTCAGGTTTTGTTTTTCTTCAGATGAATACGCTGTAGATCACCTAGATGCTCACCTGAACCGGCGAGCTCCTTCATTTTGTCAGAAGTTTTATCCGCCGCTTGATCCTCTCTCTTTTCTTCGAACAAGTGAGTTGCAGGTCTAGCGATAATGGCGATGCACTCACCCGAAACAGTGAGCCGTTTCATTTCGTCTGCGGCTTCATCTACCATTTCGTCCTTATTTAACGCTGGCTCCGTAGCGTCGCCTTTATCATTTTTCGCAGCAGATATAGCCTGGGCTGCTTTATCGGCGCGTTCCTTCGCGGCCTGAAGCAATTTTCCATGAATCTATGGTGGCCGTCAACTCTGCAACAATAGCAAACGGCATTTGCACACCTCCAGATGTTTCTTATGGAGGCTTCTAAAGAATTTGTCCCTAGCGTCTGTCTCGGAGGGGTTGCTTATGTTGCACATGTCGCTAGCCCAGCGCTTGACCATTGCCCTTTCATGCCATGCATTTTGACCCATCGCCAGACACTCTGCAATGGTGTCGAAAAGAGCGATGAAGAAAGCGTAGCAGGTCGTCATGTATGCGCTCGCATCGGTGGGAAAAGTATCAGTCAATATGTTTGCTGGGATGGGATCTCGGAGAGGGAATGTCCGTTCATCATCCTTTGCGCGCAAGTTCATGTAGACAACTATGACGCCCTTCTTATGCAACTGAAAAGCAGTTTAATAGCCACAAGAAACAGGAGAAGCGAGGAGGTACTTCAGTAAGCATCCTTGTTTTGCCTGTTCCTGAACTCTGAACGATGGAGCAGAATTTGGCGTAGTATCGGCCTGTGTTGTTCCCAATGCGAAACAAATGCTCATTGTAGGTCAAGTACTCGTGGAAGCCATCAACGGCTGCGCCAATGTACTCCGCGTGAAATGCGTCTGACAAATGTTGATGGAGAACTAGGATAGAAGTGAGGCCAGAAGCTACATGCACGGTGAAGAGTAGTGCTAACGCTTTGAAGACACTGGCTCGGGTTTGTTAAGCTGTTCTGGTTGTGTAGGCGACGGTCTGAGAATGGCTGTTGGGTTGGGACGATCGAGGAGTTGTTGGCAGGCGCTGGTCAGAATCTGCGGACACGCACCAAGACGGCGGATGTCGCGATACGATTTGCGCTCCCATGCAGAAGAGAGCATAGGTCGCAACTCTGGATGGGCTTTAATCAATGTTGCAGCCTCAGAGACCAGAATACTTTTCAATTTTTTCTCTGAAAAATTAGCGATTAAATGGAGCAGCAAGTTATGATGAAGTGGCGGCATAACTTGGGAGTTAGATGCGTCATCTGCGGCTGTGGTGTCCAGCCCTGACACATTCGCGGCTGTAGTCACCCGTCTGTCGAGTTCCTGATGAATGGCATCATCAAAGTCGTCTGGGACAGCTTCGAGGGGCATGCCGCTGATACGGTCAAGTTCAAGTTGGGTCGGCTTACAAAACGTGCCTCTTTTATGTCATCGCTGATAACTATCCACGGCGTGCATCCGTTGTTTGCCTTGAATGGCAAGAACGAAAGCTTACCGCCTCTCACACTCTCAGATATTATTCCACCTCCGGAGATCGCTGAATCACTCTCCATTGTGTCGTTTGTTGGTGATGAGGGCTCGCTCATGAAATTGATTCTTGCGCAAGCCATCGAGATCGAGTCACCGCCTGAGCGCTCCCGACTAGACCCTGATGCCGATTCCAAGCGTGAGCCGTTCGACGCTCATATGCGATTTCTGGTCGCCACAGTAATAATTTTACCCCCAGATTTTCAGGATTCGATTCGTTTGCAGAGGTACGAAGGGGTTTCAAGTTCCACGATAATCGCCCCGGTTTCTACCCTCCATCTGGCAGTGTCGGGTAGACGACACCGGAAGCATGAATCTGTCTACAGCATTGCGTCCGCGTCCTCGTATGGAAACGTTCTTCACGCTGGGTCTGCAGATCCCTTCGACTATACCCCCATCGTTCCTCTGCCAAGTCTGCAAGAAAGGCCCTCATCACACGACTTTCATTCACGATGTCAAGTATGGTGGACGACGCTTTCTCATTCCTACGCTCGAAACCCCCTCATCGTAGAGTTGATAGCGACGCCTCGATTTTCTACTTCCGGGAACCGCTTGCCTGCCCCTACAGTCGTAGCTCCCGTCGGTCAGAATCTGGTACTTCCATTGGTCCGCCAATCAGCTTGCTCAATCGCAACCGCCTTTGCAACTCAAATGGACTATTGCGTGACATGTGTGACGCGTTACTGCGGCACATTCCGGCTGGCTGCCGCGTCACGACACACCCCTAAACAATCTCTCATCGCACTCTCTCGACTCCGTCGTTTCGGCAGCAATCCGACATACAGTGTATCGCGAAGACATATCCGTGACACTGAAAGACACTGAAAGTGCTTTCAGAGTGATGTCATCAGCCGTTATTCTACAGTGCATCATAACCTTCCTCTACCCAGATATCGTTGTCAAGCTCCTCGCCCTCGTCTGCAACAATGGGATCTTCTTCCCTGCCGTCATATAACCCGTCCACTAACTCATCTGTCTCGGCTGCCGCTTCAAGTTCAACCTCGGGTTCGATATCACCATCAAGATCCAACTCGCTGTTTGTCTCCTGCAAGTCTTCTGGGGGCTCATTGTATTCGTCATCCAGCCGGATCGTATCACCACCTCTCTGCAAGATCTCGACCCATTCCCGCGTCGCTTTGTGTCCAATCCCGCCACCTCGAAACCGCATAAACATGTCTCTGTCCACAAATCTTTCGGGACTCGGCATTAGTGACGCAGCGCCAACACAAAAGATATCAAACTCACAGGTTCACAAAGAAAAAGCAAGGCAGGTAAGGCTTTCCGTCAAATTTTTGCAGTCCCGGCTGAGTAAATGACGGTGTTATGAATTCATCCGTTACACCTGATGCAAACGCGGGGATGAGGTGCACGCCACGAATGACTGAGTCAGGGTTAACAAAACCGAAAGCTTGGAGTGACTCGTCAGTGTTGAAAAACCCGAGACGTAGTAGGCATTTCGCGTCCCATCCAGAATCATAACTCGAGTCACGCTGGAACCACCGAACGAAGAGGACATTCATTCGCTTTTGTTGTGAGTATTGCCATTGCGTTGAGTCTTCTCGATATGCAACCATGACGTGGAATATGAACAGAACACGTGCGTACCAATAAGGGTGAGATCTCTCATCCTCATCGGAGAGAAGCATGATGTCTGGATGAGTATGGGAGCTGATCGAGTCTTGCTCGCGTCGCAGATCGTAGGTCGTGTAGTTGATCCGCAGGATTTTGTGCTCGTAAATTCTGCTGTTGCGAATAAGAACACCATCGCGATCATCGTCTGAGAACTCATATTCGTCTCCATTGTAGGCAAGCCCACGAAGGCGTGCAATTATGTGGTCTTTGAGGCGCGGAATGAAATTCTAGTACCAAAGAGCAATGAGCCTCCAATTCCTTTGAGGCAGGAATGCCCCACCTCTATAGCCGGGTCGTTTTCCCGTGCGTTTAGCCAGGAAGTAAGATCATAACTCTGTCAGGAGGAAGCAGCCATATGGTAATGGTCTGTGGGAGACGTTCGGATGCGCTGTGGTCGACGTGGAGTATTTTCAAGTTCCTGATGGTCAAGGGCTTCACGTGCCTCATTGATTTTTTTGACGAACCGCTCGAGGACCTCTTGATTCGCCATGCTCATTACCATTGTTGCCCTTTTTTTCCCGGAATGCTGATAACGCCGCTTTGAGTACCGGTGCTCCAGCTCACCCTATGATCCCATCAACTTTGATTAGTATTATGACAGTGAATCAGCACGTACCGTCTGTGTTGTATAGCTATCCGTTGTTCCATAGCGTCGGATTGTATCTGGATAATCCCCAAGAGCATGGTACTTGTATGTTGATAGATTAAGGGTTTTGACCTTTGAGCTTGGCGCTGAAATTTGGACGGTACTTTGTCCTTGTGCGTCTGCCTGTTTTGCCACTTGACGACGTACACGGGCGGCACTTTCATGGGGTAGCTCAGTTGTGGAATAGGCAGAGCAGACAATTCGCTTGAATTTTCGCATGGACTGCCCGAGCGAAATGGTCGCAATATCAAAGAACTTCAAAGTGTCATCAGTATGGACACGAAGTTTTGCATAGGCATGCCATGTTGCCAAGTCAAAAAGTAGATCGAGTAGAATACTATTGTGAGCAAGACACAAAAGCTCTTCGAACACTGGTAGTGCACACTATGGGATACAACCCGTCAGAGACTTTGAATGGAGCAAACAGACTCAGAGTGAACATAGTACCTGGAGGATGTCTTCGTAGTCACGCGCAGCCAATCTCTTCATTGCAGAGATGTTAGCATGGAATCTGCGAATTGTTCCACGTCCAAAGGTTGGAATGCTTCGATATCTGTCATCATAGTGAGTGTCATTGTCATGGTGGTAATGGTACTTATTATGCATGCATACCTTTTATCGAGTCTTTGGACTTCTTCTCCACTGCCCTTGGCTTGTAGAATGCGTAGTAAATGTGTTAGAACTGCTTTCCATACCCCGAGTTCGAATTCATGGAGCAAATCCACAACAAACATCTGGAAGAATTGGAAAGCTTGTTCAGGCTTTGATAGTCGCTCAGAGAAGGCATTCTAAAACAAATGAGAGACTCCATGAAGTTACATGATGTATGGCTCACGTGCATAGGAACAAGTGACTGCTCCTTGAGAAGCTTGGATGCCGATTTGCTAGAGATGTGCTTCCCTTTGACGAAAATTAGCTTTCGTGCCTTTCTAATGCGCCTGAAATAATCAGAGTCATTAGTTCTAGCTGTCGCTTTGCGAGTGTCCATATCAGAGGGCTTCCCCATGTCAGGAACATTAGCCTTCTTTACTCGACACCATGGGCAGGGGCATTCCCCCAAGAACTTGATACAAGACAGCAGAATTCTATTCCCAGATAGTAAGATGAGCCAAATGTGATACCAAAACACTTACTTTTCTGGATAATCTGCAGAGTATGTGAAAAAGCGAACAAAGAAATGGCGTTTGATGCCATCATAGCAGAGAATGACTATGCCATTCTTGCAGGCTTCGACCAACTCGCCATCGAGCAGCAATTTCCAGATTGCATGCATTAGCTCATGCTTGCAGTGAGTGTATATCTCGTCGCTTGACCCATCTCCCTCATAGTATTCCTTGTACTTTTCTTGAAAATCACTTGGAAGTTAGATTCCGAGATGTTTTGAGGCTCAGAAAAATGTTTGTATCAATATGCACCACCGGTATGTAGGCAATATGGTGGTAAGCACCGGAAGTAGGTCGTCCACACATGTACTTTGATTTGTTCCCAAAGAATAGATAGACTGGCCAGAGGGAGGTGTCACCAAAGTTTGTGAGCTGTGTTGCATCCGACCACAGCATTAGTGGGATTATGACCCATTCAAGGTCATCTCCAGGTTCTCTTGGGCTGGCATTGATCTCCTCATACATGTCAAGGACAGTAGGTGATGTATAAGCCTCAGGATATACACATTGTGTTCATCCATCATCAGTCCTCCAGAATTCCTGAAATGGCATCATGTGAAAATGTGAGGAAGCAAGATCTTGAAACGTAGACCTGATGATGTTGACAATGGACCTGTGTACAACATTCCCAATTGAAAGGGTTGGAATACTGGGATCATCCTCAGACACATAGCAGACTCTTTCCTTGGGCAATGAGATTTTGACTTTGCTTTTTTCCCAACCATGCTCAGCCCAGAATGGATTTGATTGATTGGCAAGATACTTGTTAACCAGTCTCTGCTCCCTCTCAAATAAAAATGGAGGCTCATCTTGGGGGCAGAAGAGTGGATCCTGGAGAAACTTTGCTGATAGTCATTCCAGCTCAGTGGTTGATTTTGTTTTCGAGCCAGAAAACTGGTAGCACATGAGCAGTCCAGCAGTCGGACTGCTAAACACATTGTAAAGGTTGTTGTGTGTGATTTCTGTTATGTGTGGCCCGGGTAGGGTCACACATAGACCTGGTGTCAACCTAGTCGAAGGTTCAACCTGTTACAGCTATATATTTTTCACCCTTTAACTCTGCGCATATGGACGCTTCTATCTTATCAAGGGAAAACCTGACTTAGATACTGTGCTAGACACAGGGGATCTATGGGCCCTTCTAGATCTGTGGGCTTCACTTTCACCTCTTCACCTTTTGCCCCACAGATCACAGCACGTATTTAATACATTGTGATCATCACAGACCTCACATCAGTCACCTCATCACTGTGATGTGATCCCTTATTTTAATTACCGTTGACATCTTCCATTCTACCCACCTGCAGCAGATCAACGGCTGGATACCTCATGTATATACTAATCTCCACTACAGGCTGATGTTACAGCTATTATATTTTTTTAACTTTGCACATACAGACACTTTCCTTTATCTTATCAAGGGAAAACCCAACTTAGACACTGTGCCAGACACAAGGGATCTATAGGCCCTTCTAGATCAGTGGGCTTCACTTTCAACCCTTCACTTTCGCCCCACTGATCACGCATACATATTTAATACATCGTGATCATCACAGACCTCACATCAGTCACCCCATCACTGTGATGTGATCCCTTATCTTTAATTACCATTGACATCTTCCATTCCATCCACCCGCAGCAGATTAACAGCTGGATACCTCATGTATATATTAATCTCCATTACAGGCCAACTCCTCATGTTGATCATGTTGGGCCTAGGGGATGGACTTATGTAGATACATATCTAGATCGGTACACAACATGTATCTACACGTAGAATAGTATATAAAGCAGGACTGGATGGAGCTCAGTCTCCAGTCTAGTTCTCTTGTCCTCTGTCTACAAAGCATCCCTTATAAGATAGCCTCTCCACTCGACGTTTAGGATAGTGATTGCCTGCAAAGAACTTGTATTCGCAACAGCTGACTCCTCATGTCAATCATGTTGGGCCTAGGGGATGGACTTATGTAGATATGTATCTAGATTGGTACACAACATATATCTACACTTAGAATAGTATATAAAGCGAGACTGGATGGAGCTCAGTCTTCAGTCTAGTTCTCCTGTTCCCTGCCTACAAAGTTCTTCTCTTAAGATAGTCATTCCACTCGATGTTTAGAGATAGTGATTGCCCTGCAAGATTGTAGTCGCAACACTAGAACTAGACTGTCTTCATCTTACACCCCTTTCACTATCTACCAATGACAGCAGACATGTCTAGCCTTCTCCCTTGCACCACAGGCTCTAGCAAGTGAGTGCATCTTTGGGTATTCTAGGATAGCGCTAACAGGGGCTTGCTATCAGTGCCCATCTCCTTTCATTGATCTCTTCTCCCTTTCACAGCGTATCTCCCCACTGTCGATTTAGCAAGACCTTGGGAATTAGTAGACGTACCAGTAGTAGTAGGAGCACCAGTTAAGGAAGAGCCCAGGGAGTACTCACTTGCAACTGCGAGCACAGAGAGTGAAGAGGATCCAAACGACTGGCCAGCTGTTGCAGCCACAGAAGAAGAGTTCTGGCGACTTGTTGAAGAAGACCTAGATCCACACTGTTACAGCTATATATTTTTCATCCTTTAACTTGCGCATATGAACGCCCTTTATCTTATCAAGGGAAAACCTGACCTAGACACTGTGCCAGACACAGGGGATCTACGGGCCCTTCTAGATCAGTGGGCTTCACTTTCAGACTCTTCACCTTCGCCCCACTGATCACACACACGTATTTAATGCATCGTGATCATCACAGACCTCACATCAGTCACCCCATCACTGTGATGTGATCCCTTATCTTTAATTACCATTGACACCTTCCATTCCACCCACCCACAGCAGATCAACGGCTGGTAACCTCATGTATATATTAATCTCCGTTACAGGCCGACTCCTCATGTCGATCATGTTGGGCCTAGGGGATGAACCTATGTGGATACGTATCTAGATTGGTACACAACATGTATCTACACGTAGTATAGTATATAAAGCGAGACTGGACGGAGCTCAGTCTCCAGTCTAGTTCTCTTGTTCTCTGCCTACACAGTAGCCTAAAGATACCTTCTTCTCTCGACGTCTATCTGATAGTGATTGCCTGCAAGAAATTGTAGTCACAACAAACCCCTTTGCCCTTGAGGCCACCCTGTATGCCCACAGTCATATCATCCCTTATCATCTGACCTTGCCCTATCCCCGCTCCTCTTGTTTGCAGGCAGGCATATCCTTCCATGCCGCCTCCCTCTGATACCACTACCACACTCTCTGAGTACCACCTTCGTTATCATCCGCACCCCCCCATGGACTCTTACGTATCACAGTCACTGCTCTCCATCATACCTTAGCTCGTAGGTAGATCAGTATACCATCTACGTCTCTGATTCTCCTGGATTCCTTAAGTACTCGTCTTAGTTACCCCTACGAGTACGACCTAGTCTAGCCTCGAATCAAGTCCATTCCCACATCTCTAAGAGTCCCATTCTACTCTTGAGTGAACCTCGACGCTTAGGTACCTATACCTTCACGTAAACTCTCGAACCCTCGAACGCCTCCAGCATTACCACCGTCGTCTCCAAGATGATTGAACCCTCGACCCAACTAGTTTGGTCGATAGTAGGGCTATGCTCGACCCTACCCAGGCCAAGCGTAACAGCAGTGTTCCGTTTTAAAAATCCTGGGAGGTAAAGGCGACACGAGAGACCTTTGGTTCTTCATTGTCATCTTCTTCATCAATCTCTTGTAGCCGAGGGACTTCTTCTTTGTCCTCGATTTCCACTTCTATAACCTTCCGGACGACCTTCTTTGGCTTCAGGGAGTTTGAAGTAAACGTGGGGCAGTTGGTAGCCCGATGTTCTTTCTGTTGACAGCGGAAGCACCTTCCTTCCTTACAACATTGTTCTCGTTCGGTGGGGGTGAGTCGTTGGATGCGAACGGCATCAATGTCCATGGCATTGGGGTCTTTGGTGGGGGCGGGGGCGGTGTACTGGTGATACGTGTGGTGAGAGGGGGTCTTGTGACGAGCGGCGATTTCTCGGGCGCGCTCCATGTGGGTTTGGAAGGTAACAGCCTTCTTTAACCAGGTTTTGATGGTGGTGGGAACTGTTTCCATGGCTAGGATACAGCGCATGAGGGCGTTGGGGATGGTGGCGGAGTAGTAGCCGATAAGGACATTGTTGTCGGTGGTGCCAGTGATGGCGCAGTGGTTCTGGAACTGAGCATTGTACTCAGTGAGCGAGGGGGAGTATCCGCCGTTCTTGGTGGCAGTCATTCGGGTAGTGGTGAGCCAGGCAATCGCATTACCAGTGGTATCATAGTGTTTGAATGCCAGGATGAAGGTGTCACGGAAGTCGGACCAAGAGCCCATTGTGATTGAGCCATCGGCTGCAATTTTTGATGATCTAAAGGTATTTGCCCACGTGAGCGCAGGGCCTCGGGTCATATATGAGAGCGCAAAGGCAATGTGTTTCGGGTCGGTGGTGTAGACCTCAGCGTTGACATTGAGGTAGAAGGCGATGGAGTCGAACCATTGTTTGGCAGTTCTGTAGTCGCCATCATATTTGTCTGGGGTGCCAATGCGGAGTTCAAGGGGTTTGGTGGTCATAGTGGGCGATGGTGGACGGGGAATTGGGGGAAAGATGTGGCCGGTTTGGTGTCTGGATGTTGGGGATGGGGGAGTCTGAGGGCGAGGTATCTGCACAGAAGCAGAAAAGTTATGAGAGAGATCGCGGGTAGCGAGTTCTTCGTCTGAGTCTAATAAAGGCTCGTCGGGGTCTTCGTCTCAATATGCTTGGTTGGGATCATTGGGGGTGTCAGAGGAATCAGAGTGCGAAGTATGTGGAGGTTCTCAAGGGTTCCAACGCGGGTCTGTGGTTCGAGTGTTTTGGTGAGAAGCTATGGTGGGCGGCGTACGTGATAGTATCCGAACGAGGAGATAGCTTAGTTCTTTTGTTACGCGTGGCCGTGGGTATGGTTGCACGTAGACCTACTAACGCCTAGCAGGGTTAAGGATTCGGTTGTTCGTATCGACGACGACGTAAGGCCAGCCATAGGGATGCTGGGTCGAAGGTACCGTCTATGGTGAAGACGGGTCTGAGGTAACCACTGTCTAGCTTGATGAGCAGGTCAAAGGTTCAAGGGTTAAGACACATGAAGGCGGAGGGGCCATAGTGCGAAGCGCTCACTTAATGGTAGAGCAAAGACTTCGAGGAGTAAAGGTGATGGATTGCTAGTGCTAACTAGGCGACAAGCCATAGGTAGAACTAAGCTAAGGAGAAGAAGCGAGAGGCCCTGTTGAAGGGTTTATATAGTGAAGTAAAAGTGTGACAGTTACGTGTCACAATGATTAAGGGCCAGCGTGGGAAACGGCGTTGGAAATAGAAAGCCAATAGCAAAACCATGCATGAGAAAGAGATGTTAAGGGCCGGCGCATACAGCGTGAGAAGAGCAGAAGACAAAAGAGTACCTGCACAGTGAGGGATAAGCACGCTTACAAGATGTGTGGAATGTTGTAGAACGACATGGAAGGAGTGAGGTTAAGCGTGAGAAATGGAAAGTATTAGTCCGAAAGAGAAAGTAAGGAAAAAGTGTTCGTCCTGCAAGCGAATTGTAACAGAATCACTATGCCATCGCCGGTATAGCTGACCACAACGTCCTCATTGGCTACTACTCAGCCGCCATCCCTGAAGCCCTCATGCGCCACATCTTGGCCATGGAGAAAGCTCCCACTACTATCGATGACTGGTTAAAGAAGGCCGTAACCTTCCAAACCCACATGGAGCATGCTAGAGAAATCACTGCTCGCCACAAAACCCCTTCCCACCACACATACCATCAGTATACCGCTCCTACCTCCACCAAAGACCCCAACACTATAGATGTTGATGCCGTCCACCTCCCTAGACTCACCCCTGCAGAACGAGAGCTATGCCGAAAAGAAGGCAGATGATTTCATTGTCGACAGAAAGGACACTGGGCTACTGCCTGCCCCACATTCACTTCAAACATCCTGAAGCCGAAGAAGGTCATTTGGAAGGTCATAGAAGTGGAAGTTGAGGACGAAGAAGAAGTCCCTCAACTACAAGAGATTGACAAAGATGACGATAAAGAACCAAAGATGTCTCACATCGCCTTCACTTCCCAGGATTTTTGAAACGGAACACTGCCTCGATGTCAGTAGTTCCTCCTATTACGTGTGCTCCTGTACTTGTATCCACATCCAAGAAATCAATGAGAATTCCACTACAACTCATTGATCCCTTGCACACCATGAAAACTGTCAACACTCGAGCCCTCATCGACAGCAGAGCAGATATCAACTGCCTCGACTGGGACTTCACTCGTAAACACTGACTCTCTCTTGACAAACTCCCAGTTCCTATCCCAGTCAACAACATTGACCAAACACCAAATGCGAAAGGGGCCATCCGCTACACTGCCTTACTATTCACCAACATCGATGGAATCGCCCAACATATGTGCTTCCATGTAATGCACTGCAGGTCTGAGAACGTGATTCTCGAGACGCCCTGGCTACGACTTATGAACCCCTCCATCGACTGGTCATTGCAAATGATTAATATCCCCGAAATGGTAGACAAGTCCACCTCTCTCCACCACACCTATGTTGCGGACGTCAAACGACACGATGACGTCCAACCCCGAGCACCCTCTTCGAAACCCTCACGACACGTCATGGTTGAGACTGTTCCAGACCACATCCTCTCCACATACCTTGACATGCCCGATGGAAACCTCTATGTCCATCGAGCATTATATAATAACTCCTGCCAGCGGATTCTCAAGTCCAGTTCTCAATACCATCAGACTCACCCGAAGCTCGTTGTCAAGCTCACCACTGCCATGGAACTTGCAGCAGCCACTGAAAAGGCCAAGCTGAAAGTTATCCTACCCAACACATACAAAGACTTCACACCAGTCTTTGCCAAGGAATCTGCCGACTCTCTTCCCCCCTTGAGACCTTATGATCATGAAATCAATGTCAAAGACTTGTTCTCCCTGAAAATCGGCAAACTCTACCCACTCACCCCAGATGAAAAGAAAGCCACCAAAGACTTCTTAGATGAAAATCTCGCTGCTGGTAAGATCCACCTCTCGAACTCTCCCCAAGCATTGTTATTTTTCTTTGTCAAGAAGAAAGACGGCAAACTTCACCCATGCCAAGACTATAGGTATCTCAATGAACATACCGTTCGCGATGCCTACCCTCTACCCTTGATCTCTGACCTCCTGGATAAACTCAAAGGAGCACATGTCTTCACCAAATTCGATGTTCAATGGGGATATAACAATGTACATATCAAAGACAGGCACCAATGAAAAGGTGCCTTTCTTACTCACAAAGAACTCTTTGAACTCATGGTAATATTCTTTGGAATGACCAACTTGCCTGCAACATTCCAATGTTTCATGAATGACTCCTTCCATGATATGATCATGGAAGGATGGTTAGTAATATATATGGATGATCTGCTGATCTTCTCCCCCAACAACGAAACTCACACTGAACGCACCTGCCATGTCCTCCAATGGATGACGGAACTTGATCTCCATCTCAAGTTGGAGAAATGCCAATTTGCTGTTCCTGAAGTCAAATACCTCGGCATGATTGTCAAGGAAGGACAACTCGCCATGGACCCCATCAAGCTTGACAGTATTGCCAAGTGGCCAATGCCACAGAAAGTCAAGGACATCCGTTCCTTCCTTGGCTTTGCTAACTTCTACAGACGATTTATCCCAGGATACTCTAACATCGCCTGACCCCTCATAGACCTCATGAAGAAAACTATGCCCTGGTCATGGTCAACAGCACAACAATCCGCCTTTGAGCAACTCAAAGAGTTGTTCCTTCATAAGCCCATCCTGTTACGAATTGATTTCGTGAAACGAACTTTTTCACTTTTATCTTATCTTATCACACCATGATCTTATCTAAGATCACTCCTTTCGCTATTCCCCCACCTTTACTTCTGATTAGATTAGATATGATGTCATCATGACATCACAGGTCTAGGTGCCTTACCATATACGCATTTCTTTAATCCCCTTGCTCTAGACCTACTTCACTCATTCACCCTTCCATTCTCTTATATGTATACCACACCTAGTCAGCATGTACACTGCCCTACTCCACCATGACCTCATACCCTATACCTCTACCC
>JBBPTX010000982.1:0-13674 GCA_038094595.1 Pulveroboletus aff. annulatus | reverse complement strand
CATATGCGCAAAGTAAAGTGTGAAAAATATATAGCTGTAACACTACCCCCCGTTTAAGGATCAACTTCCAGGCGATCAAAAGGGTGTGTTGATGGAAGAGTGAGATCTTCGCGTTCGGAAAAGCATCGTACAAATGCCAAATGAGACATCCGCAACCTACAAGGTGCAGAAGGATACTCCCTATGGAAATCGCTGATGGCATCAAGCGCACCCGGTAGAAGATGATCTTCCGGTTCCCAAGTTCGATCTGTCTCATCATAGCCTAGCCAATGGACCAGGTATTCAAGGCGACGACCTTTGAATCTACTAGCGATGATTCTTTCTACTTCGTATAAGTTATCTCGGTCCTCGGTTACCTGTATAGGGCCGGAAGCAATGACAGGTTGTCCCTGAAGCCTTTCTTTATAAGGCTTAACCCGTGATACGTTAATAGTTGGATGGATTCACATAGAAGATAGTAGCCGAAGGGTTACTGCATTATCCCCAACTAGTGTGATGATGTCATATGGCGCTAACCATCGTTCTGTTAGCTTGCGACTTGCACGCGGCAACCTTAAGTTATCTGTGGATAACCACACTTTATCTCCAACGTTATAGGGAGGAGTCTCCTTTCTATGCTTATCAGCTTGTGCCTTCATGCGCAGCTGAGCTTGTTCTAGATCTAATTTAGTTTGCTCCATCACATCGTGTAGGATGGATAGGAATTCATCGGCAGCTGGTGCCTTGGAGGAGGAGACAATGGGTTCTATTCCCATGCGCAGAGTGTAGGAGTGAGTGACTTCGAAAGGAGACTTCTTGGTTGAGGCTTGCCTCTTAGAATTATAACTGAACTGTGCGATGGGTAACCACTGTGCCCATTCGCCTTGGCGCTCTGCGCAGAATATTCTCAAATACTGTTGCACATCCCTGATCATTCTTTCTGTTTGACCATCTGTTTGTGGGTGGTGTGCAGTGGATAGACGTTGTTTTATGTTAAGCTTCTGGCATAGTTCTGCCATGACCTGAGAAGCGAACTGTGGTCCTCGGTCGGACACTATAGATAAGGGAATTCCATGGTGCTTGAAGATGTGATGAAGGTAGAGACTTGCTGTCTCAATAGCAGACGTCATCTTGCGACAAGGGATAAGCACCACTTCCTTCGAGAAGCAATCTACAGCGACTAAGATGCTGTCTGATCCATTACTTTCTGGCAGATCGGTGACAAAATCGACAGATATGTCCTGCCAGGGTCCACTAGGGACTTCTAAAGGTTGCAGTAAACCAGAACTGTGCTGGTTGGAGGGTTTCATTCGTGCGCATCTATCGCAACGAGATACATAGTCTTTGATCTGAGTTGTGACACCAGGCCACCAATAGTGACGTAAGACTAGATCAATAGTCTTTTCATTTCTGGGATGACCTGCCATAGGCGAGTCATGACATAATTTAAGAACCTTGATCCTTAGATCTTCATTATCTCCATTTTTGGCCGGAATGTATAACCGGTTTCCTTCTTGGTAAAGAAGCCCATCTGCTTCTTCACACACTTTGTATTCTTTACATAGCTTCTGTACTTCTGTCTCCGTCAAGAGACATGTTTGATTAAATATATCTTGATGCAGTTGTGCCCCTTCATCGTAGATTGCAACTTTGGATGATGTTGTCCTTATCCGCTCTGGGGATATCATAATTATCCCTTTGTCATCGTCCTCTATTCCTTGTGCATGATCTTCCCTTCTAGAGAGAGCGTCAGCCTTGACGTTAGAAGATCCTGGTTTGTATACAAAGGTATAATTGAATCTTGATAGATATTGCACCCATCTGGCTTGTCTTCTAGACAGATCTTGTGCTTTCATAAAGTATTGAAGGTTTGCGTGATCGTTCCATACTTCAAATGGATGCTCTGTTCCTTCCAAGTAGTGGCGCCATTGTTCCAACGCCCTAATGATGCTCAACATCTCCTTATCTGCAATAGGATAGTTTCTTTCTTCTGGTGACATCGAGTGCGAGCTAAAGGCCACTGGATGCCATTTGTCTTCTTTTAATATTGATAATACTGCCCCTGTTGCGTAATCAGAGACATCCGTTTCCAATCGGAATTGACAATCAATGTCAGGGTAGGCGAGAATAGGGGCCGTGGTGAATCGTTTTTTTAATTTGTCAAAAGCGTCCTGCTGTGGGGAGTCCCATTTCCAAGGGACGTCTTTCTTTAGAAGGTCGTTCAGAGGTCTGGCGACTTGCGCATATCCTTCAATGAAGCGACGATAGTAGTTGACAAGACCGAGAAAGCTTCGCACCCCTTTTACGCTGGTGGGTGCTGGCCAATCTAAGATGGCATCGACTTTCTTTCTATCCATCTTGATCCCGTCTTGTCCTACAACCATCCCCAAATAATCAACTTCCTTTTTGAAGAAGTGACATTTCTCTGGTTTCGCAAAGAGATTATTTTCTTCCAGGCGCTTTAATACTTTCTTAATGATTTCTGCATGCTCTTGCTCGTTGTCTGTTTTGGTGAATATCATAACGTTGTCGAAGTAGACTACTACGACGTCTTCCATATCTGCAAATAACTCGTTCATCATGGTTTGGAAGGTGGCTGGAGAATTGCACAATCCAAAGAACATAACCAGAGGTTCGAAAGTCCCTTTATGTGTGACGAAGGCTGCTTTCCATTTGTCACCTTCTTTGATGCGTACGTTGTTGTAACCCCATCTAAGATCCAACGTTGTGAATAGTTTAGCCCCTTTTAATCGATCTACGAGCTGTGAAATGAAAGGGAGGGGATAGTTGTTTCGTACTGTTTGCGAATTTAGATAACGATAATCTTGTACCATGCGCTTTCGTCCATCTTTCTTTGGCACGAAGAAGACTGGTGATGTCTGAGGAGATTTGGAAGATTTGATGTACCCTTTTGATGATTGATCTTCTAGCCAACCTGATACTTCCTTCTGTTCATCTGCGCTTAGGGGTATAAGTCTGTCTTTCTTCGGTTGAAAGTCTTCTTTAAGGTCTATAGCATGATCCCAAGATTTTTGTGTTGGCATTCTGGTAGATGCCTTTTCTTTGAATACTTTAAGATGTTCATGATAGCATTCTGGCACAAGTTCTGCAGCTGATTTCTTTTGATCCATCAGGGATTTCAACTTCTCGTCCACTGCCTATCCTATTCTAATATTCCATTCCTGTTTTTCATTTTGTTCCTTTTCCAATGTTTTTATTTTTTCGTAAACTTTATATTGAGCTTCCTGCTCTTCTTTTTCTAAGAGCCTGAGATAGACGCTTTTGTCTCTAAGCTCCCAACACTCTTTTCCGCAGCTTCTTAGTTTGATTTCCCCAGTCTTCCAATTGATATCTGGGTTATATTTCTTTAATCAAGAGTAGCCGATCACCATTTGGTTCTTTCCTAAGCTGGTGACTTCTGCTTCGACTATCTCTCGATGCCCTTTGTAATCTAGCAAGAGAGATGCTACATGCATGATTTTGCCTGCTTCGTTCTGAGTACCATCCACATTGTAGACAGTGAGGGGTTGTGCGAGCTGTCTAAGTGGAAGTGCATGTTGCATGGCAAATACGTTATCTACGAAGACACAGTTTGCGCCAGAGTCTAAAAGTGCTGATACTGAAATGAAAGCTTGGTCAGTGTTTTTGGGTTTTACCTTTATCTTCATTTTTAGTTCGTTATCAATTTTGAGGGATCTACAAAAAATGCCTTCGTCTGGGATTTGATCTGCAGGTGAGATCGAAGAGTTAGTTTTTCTTGAAGAGGAATTAAGCACCGGTGTGACGCCCTGGCCGAGCCTCTGAGAGGACTCCTCTGTCGGCAAAGAAGATATAATAGTGGAAGGCGCTGCTTCCGTATCGTAAACATGTAAACTAGAGAAACAATTGTCCATTGGAAAGTGTACCTGCTTACGCTTACCTTTGCCTAGATCGGACCCAGTTCCTGGATCTAGGCTCTGCCTTTTGCCGACTTCTTATTCTCGGCATCTTCAACGTCCCTGAAGAACGCCCTTGCTTCTTCAAACGACATGCCCCTTATGGCTGCTGTGGGGTCATGTCCTTTTTCTTTCTCAGCTTGAGTGCCAGGGGTGTAAATGTGTTCGGTGCTTTTAGCATCATCCAAGGACGTGCTTCTTACCTGCCTGCGTCGGCAGTCTTTCTTGTGGCTGTTAGACCATCCGCAAAGGTCACATTTGGTGCTGGGCTTCTTGCATTGTTTGGCAAAGTGCCCTGCTTCGCCGCAATTGTAACATGATTTGGCCCCTTTCTGAGCCACACTGATATCCATGGCATTTGGATCTTTTGGTTTGGATCCGAACCTGAACTGAGTTCGTCCTCTGATAAGGTCCAGACTTTCGAGGCGATGCCCTACGTCTCTTAATGTCTCCATTGTTTCGTGAACCGTTGTCTTTCTTAGTCCATTTTTCCAGATATAGTCCATGATATACCTTTTGACATTTTGCTCTAGAAGATATACCCCGTGAGGGTCTCCTAGTTCGGCCTTTTCGTATTCTGCATACCATTTGACGAGGAAGTCATCGATTGATTGGGTGTTTCCTTGTTTCATGTCGTTTATCCTTTTTGTGACTCTGTCCTTGACGTTGCTGCCTCTGAAGAGATCTCTTAGTTCTCCTTCGAGATCTATCCAAATATATCCTTGGTTCATATAGAGTCTTTGCAATCTTAGTTGTGCGAAGAGTCCTGCCCTTGGCCCTTTTAATCTGGATAAGACTGCTAGTATCGCATCTCCGCTGTGAGGAGCTATGGCATGCTGATTGATTTGGATCCATGCCTGGATCTTTGCCCACCATTCATCAAATTTGGCAAATGATCCATCGAAATCTCCTGGATCTGCGAAAACTTCTACTTTTCTTGATGTATTGATAGTTGGTTTTGTTTGTGCTATCCCCGATCCACTTGGGGTTGGTTGTCTAGTTGGCGGTTTTACTTGTCCTTGCGCAAGTGTGGTGACGATCCTTTCGATATTCGCTACCGCATCGCTTATTCTTGTTATCTCGTCTCTCATGCTGTGATAGCGAGCTTCTTGTTCTGCGGTGTACGATGCGATGTTGTTTAGTTGTGTGGTCCAGTCGGTGTTAGGATTGGTGAGGGCTGCGATGTAATCTGCAAGGGAAATGGCCATTGTGTTTGTATAGAGGGGTAGCTAGTACTTGTAGGTTTTTCTTTGCTGTACTCTCAGCTGTACTTGACTATAATGATCGTTTCTTCTGATTGTTTGTGGATATTCTCTACGCTGCCTCTTAGTGCGAGGTTGTATTTCTTCGTTCTCCTCTGCTGATTGTTCTCTGTATCGCCTCCTTGCGATACTAATGTCTCTCTCTGCTACTTGTGCACCTAGGGTCGCTTCTAGGCGAACGTTTCGTTGTGCTGTAGGCCAGGCGAAAGGGCCGTGGCCTATGACGTCAGGAATAGGGGTAGAGGGTTGTCTAAGCGAGGCTAGGTCTGTTGTGGGGCTTAGGGTTTGTGACAAGGGTGTAGGGTCCCAGTAATATGTGTGGCCGGTGAATCTTAAGTCGGTAGCGATGACGTCTATGTCTGCGCCGTTTCCGAAACTTTCAGGGTGTAGATCTTGTTCTAAGATCCTCCAAAACTCTTCTTCTGTGACTGCCGGGTCTGGCCAGTCGTTGGGGTCTTCTTCACTCCCTGTACTCGCTCTAGGTAGCGAGATCTCCCTGGGCTCTACTTTAACTACTGGTTCTGCTAGGGCTACGGGTACGTCTGCTAATTCCCAAGGGGTGTCTAGGTTGACCCGAGGGGTGTATGCTGCAAAAGGGAGAAGGGATCGGTGAAAAGAAATGGGCACTAGGTGTGCGTTTTCGTTAGCGTGTGCTAGATGCCCCTATAGACGCGCTCACTTGCTTAGAGCCTGTGGTAGCGAAGTGGGAGGCTTAGTACGCATCTGCTGTTGTTTGGTGATAGTGAAAGGGTGAAAGATTATAGACAGTCTAGTTCTAGTGTTGTGACTACAATTTCTTGCAGGCAATCACTATCAGATAGATGTCGAGAGGAGAGATCTTAAGACTACTGTGTGTTACGACTCGCTCGCAGGACGACCAGTTTTTCCTTACTTTCTCTCTTGGACTAATACTTTCCATTCTCACGCTTAACCTCATTCCTTCCATGTCGTTCTACGACATTCCATATATCTCGTAAGTGTGCTTATCCCTCACTGCGCAGGTACTCTCTCGCCTTCTGATTTCTCATGCCGTATGCGCCAGCCCTTAATGTTTCTTCCCCTGCATAGTTTTGCTATTGGTTTCTGCTCTTCTTATGCCGTTTCCTACGCCAGTCCTTAATTGTTGTGACACGTAACTGTCACACTTCGCACCTCACTATATAAACCCTTCAACAGGGCCTCCTTACGTCTCCCCTAGCTTAGTTCTACCTACAGTTTGTCACCTAGATAGTACCAAGCAATCCATTTGCTTTTACTCCTCAGTCTTTGTCCTACTATTAAGTGGACGCTTCACACTCGGCCCCATCGCCTCTGTGTGTCTCTACCTCTTGAACCGTTGACCCGCCCGTTAAGCTAAACGGCGGTAACTCTTAAGACCGACCACTTATCTTGGCGGTTCGTCCGACCCAGCATCCCTATGGCTGGTCTAACATCGTCGTCAATACGAACGATAGAACCCTTGACCCTACTAGGCGTTAGTAGGTCTACGCGTGACCACATCCACGGCCACACGTAACACTGTGTAGGCAGAGAACAAGAGAACTAGACTGGAGACTGAGCTCCGTCCAGTCTCGTTTTATATACTATTCTACTTTGTAGATACATGTTGTGTATCGATCTAGATACATATCTACATAAGTCCATCCCCTAGGCCCAACATGATCGACATGAGGTGTCGGCTTGTAACGGAGATTAATAAGTACATGAGGTATCCAGCCGTTGATCTGCTGTGGGTGGTAGAATGGAAGGTGTCAACGGTAATTAAAGATAAGAGACCACATCACAGTGATGAAGGTGACTGATGTGAGGTCTGTGATGATCATGATGTATTAAATACGTACTGTGATCAGTGGGGTGAAAGTGAAAAGCTGAAAGTGAAGCCCACTGATCTAGAAGGGCCCGTTAGATCCCCTGTGTCTAGCACAGTGTCTTCTGTCGGGTTTTCCCTTGATAAGATAAGAGAACGTCCATATGCGCAAAGTAAAGTGTGAAAAATATATAGCTGTAACAGTTAGATCCCCTGTGTCTAGCACAGTGTCTTCAGTCGGGATTTCCCTTGATAAGATAAAGAAGTGTTTGTATGCAAAGATGAAAAATATATAGCTATAACAGGAACGAAGAAAAAAGAAGAAAAAGGAATATATGTGCTCCTGGCACCATGTGTTACAGCTATATATTTTTCACACTTTACTTTGCGCATATGGACGATCTCTTATTTTATCAAGGGAAAACCTGACCTTAGACACTGTGCTAGACACAGGGGATCTAACAGGCCCTTCTAGATCAGTGGGCTTCACCTTCAGCTCTTCACTTTCGCCCCACTGGTCACAGCACGTATTTAATACATCGTGATCATCACAGACCTCACATCAGTCACCTCCATCACTGTGATGTAATCCCTTATCTTTAATTACTGTTGACATCTTCCATTCCTCCCACCTGCAGCAGATCAACGGCTGGCTACCTCATGTACTTATTAATCTCCATTACAAGCCGACTCCTCATGTCGATCATGTTGGGCTTAGGGGATGGACTCATGTAGATACGTATATAAAGCGAGACTAGGCGAAGCTCAGTCTTCAGTCTAGTTCTCCTGTTTCACTGCATACAAAGCATAGACTAAGAATTCTCTCGACGTCTAAGTATTGGTGATTGCCTACAAGATTGTAGTCGCAACACCATGAGTCATAACAGTGGCGAAGTTGACAGGTTGAGGGGTGGTGGGACGAGTAGGAGAGACCCTCTCAGGGTCGGTAGTGGGAAGACGGACAGTGTTGGGGTTGGTTGAGGATGCAGCAGCAGGGATGTTGACATGGGAGAATTCGATGGCCATTAGGAGGAGGTGAAGCGAGTTTTTCTGCGGCGTGATGGGTGAGTGGATAGAAGAGAGAAGGTGCGGGGGTGTTGTCTTTTATAATCATCTAGTAACTCCGATGAATGTTTCAGGTTCCACTCGGGTTCCCATGATTCTTCTTCAGCAGAGTACCCTTTCCATTGGATTAGGTATTGGCAGGCCGACAGCATTCCTCGGTGTCATATGATTTGTTCGATTTTGTATTCTTCTTGCCCTTTGACAAGATCCGGAGGCAGTGTGGGGAAGTTCGGGCCGTGGACGTCATTTTCGTGATAGGGTGATAGCAACGAAGTGTGGAACGTGTTGTGAATTTTCCACATTTGTGGGAGTCGGAGGCAATAGGAGATGGGGAAGATGACGTCAGAGATAACGAAGGGGCCTTTATGTTTCGTGGTGAACTTTGGATCTTGGATGGATCTTTTAAGATTCCGGGCCTCTAGCCAAACCCATTGCCCTTTCTCAAAAGGCATGAATTTTGTCTTAGACCTGAATGCCATGAGTTCACGCATGAGTTCGTGGGATGTGAGAGCTTCATCTCACAGGGCAGTGAGCACTTTGAGACAGGATTCAACAGCAGGGATGTTGGTCTCAGCAATTACCGAGGGTAGAGCGCGGGGTTCATACCCCATCATAAGGTAAAATGAGGACTTGCTGGTGATGGAATGGGGGCGGTGATTATGTGTGAATACTGCATGGGAAATGTGATCAGACCAAGTGGAAGGATGGTCTTCACAGTAGATGCGAAGATACATCTTGACTTCCTGATTGACGCGTCCAATTTCGCCATTGGCTCAGCAAATGTGTCATGATCAAACAGATGGTGCACACGAAGACCTGAGCAGGATGCCTTGCCAGAATAAGCAGGGCTGATGCCCTTCTTGGTCATCCCAATGCTAAAATCAATGGTCAAACAACGAATGGTGAGAGGCGTGCACCAACACACCTTGAACCACTGAGTTCCACCACTTTCAATCCATCAACGATTTGATGAAAATCAAACACCAAATGTGTGTGATCAGAAACAAATATCGAATCAGAGCATCAAAGACCTAGACATGATCAGATAACACCACACTGACACATACCACCTCCTCACCCTGTTTCTCCAACACATCAATCTCATCAAAAAAGAGGGAAGATGAATGATGACATCATTCCCAATGAGTCTGATATATTCCGGATTGACGATGCCTAGATATATCTGCATCAGTGACTTTCATTACATCCTGTCCACGATGTACCACTTGGCAACAAGTGAAAAGCAAATGTCATCGGTATCTTGTCTGGGCCTGTCAGCACCATGATTGTATGCCCTGCAATGTTCCTGCCTGCACACCATACACAAACATCCACCTGTGTGGACAGAATATCAGTGAGCTTGCCCTTGCCTTCATTGCCCCATCATGCACCCAGCACGACTGTTACATTCAGTTCAGAGTTCAGTAAAAATGAGTGAGAACGCACCAGGCATGACACGGTGCTGACTTTTTATACCCCAAGATAAAGGTGGCATTGACAGATCCAGTAAGTCGGCATAGCACTATGGCCGAAAAAGGCAACTCTCATCTTTTTACATTTTTGTCAAACCCCACTCAGTCCCTTGCCATAGCACACCACACTCAAATGACATCCAGCCTTGTTTGGGATTCTGTTTGTACTCATCATTGTTGGGGCGTCGTTTGGTCTACAAACATTTACACAAACCTGCTACAACTTGCATGACAAGAAAATCAGACAGGTGAGTGTTGTGTTGGTACGTTTCAAGCAACCACCATCACCATATGTTGCAGATGTCACAAGAAGAAGCGCTTGTACTGGACAAGTCGAAGAAAAAGTTTGACATTAGAGAAGAGTATTTTGTGCGTTTGTCAGACCTTGGTTATGCATATGCAAGAGACTCAATGTCGCGCAGAAATTAAACATGATGGCTGAAGAGTAATGGGAGCCTAAACAGATTGCAAGACCGAGGGATGTTCCACAGTGGGATGTCCCACCGACTTGATCTGACGTATTTCCAGATCAACTCCCTTCCAAAATCAAATAATGTGGTCACATTGTCAAAATGCTGTCAATGTTCTACCCTTTTCACTGTGAAAATGTGCATACCTGAAGGTGTGTGAAGCCTTGGGTCCAGGCATGTTCCATTTTGCATGTTTCTGCTAAATGTGTTGATGTATATTCAGCATAGGTCTGCAGCATGTGACTCAGAGGAACAAGCACAGCCATAGAGCTATGTCTTTGGATGAGCAGAGGTTAGCTCTCTTGTTTCATGCCACCATGTCACTCGTCCTGTGTCAAGCCCATTCCTTGCCACCTTTCATCACACCCGCCTGCCACTTCCAGGCCTCAAAATATGTTTGAGGCGCCTCACAGCTCATGCCTGGTCCCCTCTACCGTTCAGGATCGGGAAGTGCTATGTGCTTTTGCCCACATCTCCATGCTGCACACCCGCAGCACAGTCCAACAATTCTCAACTAGGCTTTTTGCAGATTGAACATCATTTAGGGTCTATTGGTTTAGTTTGTGGCATGCACGGTGCCAGTGGCTTGAGGTTCTAATCACAATCAACCACATCAATTCCACCTGAGGTACCTGCCATTTCCACAGTGGACTTTCAAGATTTCTAACACATGTTTACCGTCGTAATAGTTGTGTCACAAAAATTGGTTTGGCGCTGGCAGAACCAAACACCATATGCAAGCCACATATTGCAAAGTATTTAGGCTGAGGTCCAACACATGTTTGTTTCAACATTTCTTTCCCTTAAACCCTCACAATTCATCGTTACCTCCACCCGAAACTTGTTTTCAATATCGTTTGTTGGTGGAATGCCTCCCTCTGCCATTGACCAGAGAGACTTCCATGCATCGAAATATATCATCACACATGTGTTTTGTCCCCTATGACTTCCTGATGAGGACAACTGCAGTATCTTCAATGATCATGCCCTGGCTGGAGCGGTCACTGCTACTGCGCATGTCTACAGCAACCACATCTGCAAAGCTGGCAAGCCAGAGTGGCATAGGATTTTGCAGATGTTGGAAAATCCACAGATCAATGCTCGATCCAAAGACTTGCATGAGTCCCAGATCATCTCCCAGTTGAGAGGCATGAATGTAGGAGGTAGGTTCTTGGTTTGCTACGGTATCCAAAAATGCTCACAATGTGTAGATGTTCTTGCATTGCACGTTCAAGCACAAAATGCGGAAGTTGTCTTTAGGAAGCAGATGAATGTCACAATTTTTGAGGCATTTGAGCTATCCTTGAAAGCTGAGACTATGATGAGTATGGAAGGAAAGCTCATCTACTCGTACCCTGAGCCAGCCATTGAAGTTCCCAACTATGTGTTTGATGACAAGGGTTTTCGCTCAGAACTTGCCAACTTCCTTGTTCATATGAATCACGATGTCCTTGAGAGTGCCATTGGGGAGAGTGTGTTTTGGTTCATAGACACTGTCCATCCACGCTATATTACCGGATTGCTCACCAGGATCCTGAGGGGTGTTGGGCACCCTGCTGAGACCATTCATATCAGCAAACATATTGGCAATGAAGTGGTGTGCAAATACAGCCTTTTGTCTGCTTGGTGATGCTTGACACTCTGACTTCTTATCAGAGTTGTTCTTCAGACGACTCTTGACCGATCTCCTCTCGGGCATGCTATCTACAAGCAATTCATGCTGTTCTTCATGTGCTCCTTAGCAGAAGAGAAAATGTCCACAGACCTTTCTAGCAATCTTTTGCAATTCATATTAGCGAAAATCAGTCGGTGCTTGTTGAAGCTTGGCTCTTCTGCACCTAATCGGCTCTTATACATTGCACTGCAAACTTGTACTTCCATTCGATCAATCGTCGATGATAGGTGGAAACATGTCCAAGCTGCTCAGCATGTATCACCACTCTGGTTGCCTTCTCAACTCGACCTCACCCGAGACACCCAGCTATCCCTCTTGAACAGTGCAGAATACCTTCACAATTCTCTTGCTCAGCATCATAGTAATCCTTCCACCACCTCTTTTAGCCCTAAACATCACCCACAAGGCGCTCCTGGAGATTTCCTATCTGCTGAAGGGGCTTTCTTCAAGAAAGCATATCATATTGAACCTTATGTTGCCCTCTATGGCATAGAGCAAGAGGTTGAGCAGGGTATTGACGCATGGGCCAATTGTGTGTCAAACAATGATGAGGCTTGTGTTCAACTGGAGATCCTGCTAGACAAATACTCCACGAGCACACTTGAAACATACACGAATAATCAGAACTCCTCTCGGTCATGGTCTTGACCACCACCGAGCTTTGTATCACACTCAATAAGCTAGCTATCAAGGAAATTCCCATGCTTGCAGACTACTCGCTGGAGATGCCCACCTGTCTTCTAGAGGACCTGTTGATTTATAGGGCTGCCAGTCTTCATCGACTTCATTGCGCACACAAATACCTCTCTCATTGTCATTCCCGAGTGAAGATGTCTGGGAAGCTATTGTCGATACAAAGGATGTTTGCTGGGAAGGTGGGTGATGATGGGAAGATGGATCTTCCTATGTCTTCTGAGTGGCGGAGACAGCCAAGTCGAGTTGTGAGGGGTGGAGGAGGAATACAACAGCAAGTGGTGACATTTGAGGATCCAGATGTGGAGTTCATTGGGATGCAATGAGCAGACAAGCGGAGTAACAAGTTTATGCTTGGATCATTGGACATATCTAGTGACTGATGTATGTATGTGAGAGAGGAGTGTGATATTGTGATATTTATATACCAATATAGAAATTAAATATTAAAATTCAAAACCATATTCTTCGATGAAATATGATTTCAACCTATTGTATAGGTGTATAGAAAGGCCTATGCCAATTTTGAAGGGATTCGGTGATTAGGTTCTTGTTCAATATGACATTCAAAATCCTCTCATAAGAGAAAGAAAGGAGATAGTTAAAATGTTGTAAAGAAGTGCAATAGCTTCCACATTGTTAGTGGGCATTCCTACAATACATATATGGATAAGCATAACTGGGCAACACCTGAATATCACTCTGTGAATTTATATTTGTGGACCACTCTAGATAGCAGGAGGGGTCTGGTCATATACATTGTAAACATGGGATGGGTGATGTCCATCTTGAAAATCTATGGAACTGCTCTAATCTCCAATCCTTGACTTACTTTCTAGTGATTCTAGCTACCCTGGAGTGCTGCTCTGTGTGCTCCTCCTCTATGGGATCTCCATTAGCATGGTTGACAGTCCTTCCCAAGGCATAGAGATGGCACGCTGTTCTGTTTCTAGCACCACACAGTACTGGATTCTCCTTGATCAAATTTTGCAGTGTAATGGCATGTTGTACAGACAGGCTGCTAATATCCATGGACTGTTCGTCTTGAGGGCTCGTCTCCACTTGTCGTAGTTCTTCTTCTTCCCCATCATCTTCTGTGATGTTTGAGTTGGACATAGAAACATGTGTTCCACTTGCAACCTTGTTCCTAGTGCTTCATAACCGCAAGCTTACAGAACATTGTTGGCAAACATTGCTTGCAACGACCAGTGAACACAGCAGTTGGTTATCTTAAGGATGAAATGATCCCAAACTGAATGAGTCAAGTTCTTCATCATAATGAATGAATCTAGAATATCATTCGATCTCTGTATGAT
>JBBPTX010000981.1:0-13682 GCA_038094595.1 Pulveroboletus aff. annulatus | reverse complement strand
CCTGTAGTATATATAGGGAACCGAGTCCGCCTCGGATAATAACAACGAGTTTACCTCTTGTCCTTAGACCACCATCTGTCTACCAGCAGGTGAGTTGGGCTTCCTCCCGCATATCCTGCTCAACAGCCTCCGCCTTCACCAAAGAACTCGGCCAACTTCTCAACTATGACCTCTCCCTTTCCACAGCATACCATCCCCAGACCGACGGGGAAACCAAACACATCAACCAAGAAATTGAAATGTATCTCCGCATCTACTGTGGGGACCACTCTTCTACTTGGTCCAAACACATCTCACATGCAGAATTCACTCACAATCACCACCCTCATTCCATCACCAACAGATCCCTGTTTTACCTCATGATGGGATATGAACCCCGTGCCCTTCCTATGGTGATTGCCGAAACCAACATCCCCGCTGTCGAAATCCATCTCAAAGAGTTGACCGCCCTATGAGACGAAGCTCTCACATCCCATGAACTTGCACGACAAGTCATGGCGTCCAGGTCTAAGTCAAAGTTCATGCCTTTCAAGAAAGGGGAGCGAGTTTGGCTGGAGGCCAGAAACCTTAAAAGGTCCGTCCAAGATCCGAAGTTTGCCGTGAAACGCGAGGGCCCCTTTGTTATCTCTGACGTCATCTCCCCCATCTCCTATTGCCTCCGACTCCCACAAACATGGAAGATCCACAACACGTTCCATGCTTCTCTGTTATTGCCCTATCACGAAAACGACGTCCATGGCCCGAACTTCCCTACACCGCCTCTGAATCTTGTCGAAGGACAAAAAGAATACGAAATAGAATGAATCATACAGCATCGAGGAATGCCATTGGCCTGTCAATACCTGATCTGATGGAAAGGGTACTTCGCCAAAGAAGAATCATGGAAACCCAAGCGGAACTTGAAACATTCGTCAGAGTTGCTAAAAGATTATAAAAAACATCACCCCCACACTTTCTCTCTCACATCTGCTTGCCCACCACACCACAGATAAACCCTCTCCATCTTCTACTCATGGCCATCGAATTCACCAATGTCGACACCCCTGCTGCCGCACCCTCCACCAACCCCAGCGCAGTCCATCTTCCCTCTGCCGACTCCGAGAGGGTCTCTCCTACTCGCCCTGCCGCCCCACAACCTGTCAACTTCACCACTCTTGTTGGTGATGTTCCCCGATCCCATGTCTCCCCCATCTCTGGCAGGATCCAGACCTCGCCATCGTTTACACCTCCGCCCAATCGAGAACCTTCTCCTGGACCCCCCTCATTCCTAGGCATCCACCGCCCCCAGCTTCTCCGCACACCTAGCTCGGACTCTCTAGTCGCTCACTCGGGATGGGATTCCCAGATCCCATTAGATGTCTCCACCCACCTCCACACCAACCGACTTCGGGAGGAACGGTTCACCAATGAGCATTATGTTCGCTTTCATTCACTTATGTCTGATGATTGCCTTCGTGTTCCAATTAGTGTTTATTCTTCTGATGGCTCGCCCATCTTTACTTGATTCGAAACCGCGATGCAGTTGAATCACATTGTCGCCTTCGTCTCTGGATCAGGCCCAGTCTTTCCTCACACTACGCTTGGCAGGACCATGCAGGACTTCATCTATCATGCGCGCTACCAGTTATATTCGCACGCCTTTCAAATGGGCTATGATTCCTTCCTCCTCGACGTCGATAACCATTTCCGAGATCTTGCCACCGCAGGTCGAGGACTTGGCAATGAAGTCTTACAGGATGGATCACCTATCCATAGGCAAATGCTCAATGACTGGTGGACTGGTCGAAATGGCAGAGATCGTGTGTATCCCAGTCATCCTCGCTTCAATCAGCGGTGCTTCCAATGTCACTGCCTGGGGCATACCCAGTTATCTTGTCAGCAACACATCTGTACTGGATGTCATCGCCGTGCCCCCGGACATTCTCTTGCCTGCTGCCCGGGAGCAGCTTGCCCCCTCACTTCCCACCTTTCCTCTCCTCACGCTCAGTCCTCCTCCATGTCTACATCTATGCCTCGCCGCCCCCAAGCCGCGTTCTGCAACAGACAAATCGTCTGTCGAGCCACACCCCGCCGTACCTCTCGTCAGTCTTCCTCCTCCTCTCAACAATCTTACCATCCCGCACCATCCTCTCTGCGCGCCCCCTCTCCCTATGAGGATGGAGATGAACTAGACGATGTCGGCTATGCCAACATCACTGGCTCCCCGGGACCCGCTTTTAGGGACTTGTAAGGAATCCTCGCTGTAGCTTCAGGTTACTAAGGGGGTAATATTACGATTCGCTTGCAGGACGAATGCTTTTTCCTTTCTTTCTCTTTCGAACTAATACTTTCCGTTTCTCACACTTAACCTCATTCCTTCCATGACGTTCTATGACATTCCACTCACCTCATAAGCGTGCTTATCCCCCACTGCGCAGATACTCCTTCTCTTCTGATCTTCTCACGCTGCATGCGCCGGCCCTTAACGTCTCTTCTCATGTGTAGTTTTGCCATTGGCTTCTCCATTCTAATGCCGCTTCCTATGCCGGCCCTTAACTACTGTGACACGTAACTATCATGCCTTTTACTTTACTATATAAACCCTTTAACAGGGCCTCTTTACGCTTTCCTTAGCTTAGTTCTACCTACGGCTTGTTGCCTAGTTAGCACTAGCAATCTACTTGCCTTTACTCCTCAGTCTTCATTCTACTATTAAGTGAACGCTTCACACTTGGCTTACCGTCTCTGTGTGTCTTCATCTCTGGAACCTTCGACCCGATTGTCAAGCTAGGCAACGGTTGCCCTTAAACCTGTCAACACCCCAGATGGTACCTTGACCCAATATCCCTACGACTGGTCCTACATCGTCATAGACACGAACGACTGAACCCTCAACCCTACTAGGCATTAGTAGGTCTATGTGTGACCATACCCACGGCCATGCGTAACACTAAGCTACCTCCTTGCTTGGGTACTATCACATACGCCACCCATCATAACTTCTCACTGAAACACTCGAACCACAGACTTGCATTGGAATCCCCGAGAACCTCCACATACCTTGCACTCTGACTCCTTCAACACCCCCGACGATCCCAACCAAGCATATTGGGACGAAGACCCCAACGAGCCTTTACTAGACTCCGATGAAGAACTCGCTACCCACGACCTTGCCCATAGTTTTTCTGCTTCTGTACAGATACCTTGTCCTCAGACTCCCCCATCTCTGACACCCAGATGCCAAACCAGCCACATCTTCCCTTCAATCCCTCATCCCCCGTCCCCTACTATGTCTACTAAACCCCTCGAGCTTCACATCGGCACCCCAAAGCAATACAATGGCAACTACAAGACAGCCAAACAATGGCTGGACTTTGTTGTCTTCTACCTCAACGTCAACACTGAGGTTTACACCACTGACCCCAAGCGAATTGCATTCGCCCTTTCATATATGACTAAGGGGCCCACTCTCACCTGGGCCAACACCTTCTGTGCCTCGAAAATCACAGCCGATGGCTCGATTTCAATGAGTTCTTGGTCCAACTTCCATGACGCCTTTATCACAGCGTTTAAACACCACGACACCACCGGTAATGCAATTGCCTGGTTCACCACGACTCACATGACCGCCACTAAGAACGGCGGTTACTCTCCCTTACTAACTGAGTATAACGCTCAGTTCCAGAATCACTATGCCATCACTGGCATAGCCGACCACAACATCTTGATCGGCTACTACTTGGCCACCATCCCCGAAGTCCTCATGCACTGTATTCTAGCCATGGAGATAGTCCCTACCACGATTGACGACTGGTTGAAGAAGACTGTCACCTTCCAAACCCACATAGAGTGTGCTAGAGAAATCGCCACTTGTCACAAAACCCCCTTATGCCACATGTATCACCAGTACACCACCTCTGCCCCTGCCAAAGATCCTAACATGATGGATGTCGACACCATCTGCCTCCAAAGACTCATCCCTGCTGAATGAGAGCAATGCTGCAAGGAAGGAAGATGCTTCCACTGCCACCAGAAAGGACATATGTCCTCCGCTTGCCCTACTTTTACCTCAAACACCCCGAGGCTGAAGAAGGTCGTTTGGAAGGTCATAGAAGTAGAAGTTGAGGACAAAGAAGAAGTCCCTTGGCTACAAGAGATTGACAATGAAGAAGACAATGAAGAACCAAAGGTGTCTCGCATCGCCTTTACCCAGGATTTTTGAAACAGAACACTGCCTTGACGTCAGTAGTTCCTCCTATTACGTGTGCACCTGTACTTGTATCCATGTCCAAGAAATTGATGCATATTCCCTTGCAACTCATTGATCCTTTGCACACAATGAAAACCATTGACACTCATGCCCTCATTGACAGTGGAGCAGACATTAACTGTCTCAACTGGAACTTTGCTTGAAAACACCGACTCCCTCTCAATAAACTCCCGAACCCCATCCCCGTTAACAATGTTGATCAAACCCTGAACACCAAAGGGGCAATCCACTACACTGCCTCCCTATTCACCAACATTGATGGAATCGCCCAAAACGTACGATTCCATGTCATGCATTGTGGATCTGAGAACGTGATTCTTGGAACACCATGGTTGAAAGCCACAAACCTATCCATTCACTGGTCGACACAGAAAATTGATATCCCAGAATCAGTAGATGAATCAGCTTCCCTCTACCATGTCTATGTTGCTGACTTAAAACAACATGACGATGCCCAACCACAGGCATCCCCTTCGAGACCACCCCACCACGTCATGGTCGAAACTATACCCAACTACACCCTTTCTACATTCCTCGACATGCCCGACAGAAACCTCTATGTCCGTCGAGCATTATACAATAACTTGTGCCAATGGGTCCTCAAGACAGGTTCCCGATATCATCAAACTCATCTGAAGCTTATTGCCAAGCTCACCACCACCACTGAACTCATGGCTGCTGCCAAGAAGGCAAAGCCAAAAGTGACCCTGCCCGATGTATATAAAGACTTTGCACCTGTTGTTATGATTCGCTCGCAGGACGAACGCTTTCTCTTTTCTTTTGCTATCGGACTAATATTTTTCTATTTCTCACGCTTAACCTCATTCCTTCCATGTCGTTCTATGACATTCCATACATCTCGTAAGCATGCTTATCCTCCACCGTGCAGGTACTCCTTTTCTTCTGATCTTCTCATGCCGTATGCACTGGCCCTTAACTTTCCCTTCTCATGCATAGTTTCGCTATTGGTCTTCCATTTCTAACGCCGCTTCCTATGCTGGCCCTTAACTACTGTGACACGTAACTGTCACACTTCTGCTTCACTATATAAACCCTTCAACAGAGCCTTTCGTCTCTTCTCCTTAGCTTAGTTCTACCTATGGCTTGTCACCTAGTTAGCACTAGCAATCTACTTGCCTTTACTTCTCAGTCTTCATTCTACTATTAAGTGAACGCTTCACACTCGGCTCCACCACCTTCATGTGTCTTAACCCTTGAACCTTTGACCCATTTGCCAAGCTAGGCAACGGTTACCCCTTGACCCATCAACATCCTTGACAGTATCTTCGACCCAGCATCCCTACGGCTGGTCTTACATCGTCGTCGACACGAACGACAGATCCTCTCGACCCTACTAGGCGTTAGTAGGTCTACGTGCGACCATACCCACGGCCACGCGTAACACCTGTCTTTGCCAAAGAATCTGCCGACTCCCTTCCTCTGTTCCATCCTTACGATTATGAAATCAACATTAAAGACTCGTTCACCCCAAAAATTGGCAAACTCTACCCGCTCACACCGGACAAAAAGAAGGCCACTGAAGACTTCCTCGACGAGAACCTTGCCACCAGTAAGATTCACCCCTCAAACTCCCCTCAAGCATCACCATTCTTCTTTGTCAAAAAGAAAGATGGCAAACTCCGCCCCTGCCAAGACTATCGGTATCTCAATGAACATACCATTTGCAATGCCTACCCTCTGCCTTTGATCTCTGACCTCCTAGATAAACTCAAAGGAGCACGCGTCTTCACCAAGTTCAACATACACTGGGGGTATAACAACGTACGTATTGAAGATGGGCACCAATGGAAGGGTGCCTTCCTTACTCATAAAGGACTCTTCGAACCCATGGTCATGTTCTTTGGCATGACTAACTCACCTGCGATGTTTCAACGCTTCATGAACGACTCCTTCCGCAACATGATCACAGAAGGATGGTTGGTTATTTATATGGATGATCTACTGATCTTTCCCCCTGATGAAACTACTCACACAGAACGCACCCACTGTGTCCTTCAACAGATGACAGAACTCGACCTTCATCTTAAACTAGAGAAATGCCAATTCACTGTTCCAGAAGTTGAATATCTAGGTATGATTGTCAAAGAAGGACAACTCACCATGGACCCCATCAAACTTGATGGCATCACCAAGTGGCCCAGGCCACAGAAAGTCAAAGATGTTCGCTCCTTCCTTGGATTTGCTAATTTTTATAGACGTTTTATTCCCAGATACTCCAACATTGCCCGCCCCCTCATCGACCTCACGAAGAAAACCATGCCCTGGTCCTGGTCTACCGTGCAGCAGACTGCTTTTGAGCAACTTAAGGAGTTGTTCCTCCGTAAGCCCATCCTCTTTATGCCCAATATTTCTTGCCCATTCGCCATGGCCACCAATGCATCTAAATACGCATCTGGGGATATTCTCTTACAAACTGACGCTAACAGGGATTGGCATCCCTGTTCCTACTTATCACAATCATTCTCCTCTTCAGAATGAAACTACGACATCCACGACTGGGAGCTCTTGGCCATTATACGCAGTTTCAAGGCCTGGAGACAATACCTCCATGGCTCTCCCTTCCCCATCAAGGTTTTCTCCAATCACAAAAACTTGACATACTTCTGACATCCCCAGGATCTCAATTGACATCAAGCTCGCTGGCTCCTTGACCTTGCCGACTTCGATTACTCTATTACCCACGTCCCTGGTACCCAGCTAGCCAGACCCGATGCCCTCTTATGACGTCCCGATCTTCTTCCCTGTGCCAACTCCGATAATATTGGAGTTACTCTCCTCCCTGATGCCCTCTTTGTCCATCTCATCAATTCCGCCCTTTCCAACCACATCGCCTCTGCCTCCACATTGGATGACCTTGTCCTCCACAAACTCCAAGAGATCAATGGCTCTCTTCCCTTCACCTTTTGCTCTCGCCTCTCTAACTGGCAGTACTGTGACGGCATCCTTCAGTACCAAGGACACGTCTATGTCCCTCCCAACCATGACCTTCGCCGCGCTGTTGTCCAGCGCTCCCACGACCACACTTCTGCCGGCCGTCCCAGCTATTTGAAGACCCACCAACTTGTTACTGGTGAGTTTTGGTGGCCCGGCCTTGCCTCCTTTGTTTGCTCCTACATTGCCGGTTGCACCATGTGCCAGCGCAACAAGGCAAACACCCATCCTACCGTTCCCTCCCTTGTCCCTATTCCCTCCTTCTGCTTTCACCTGTTCCAACAGGTCTCCTGCGATCTGATCACCGATCTTCCGCTGTCCGGGGGATTCAACTCGTTATTGATCGTGGTGGACCACGGTCTTACTAAGGGGGTAATTCTTTGCCCAACAAAAAAATCTATCACTACCGAGGGTGAAGCTGCACTCTTTTTCCACAAAGTCTACCTCTGCTTTGGCCTCTATAACAAAATTATCTCCAATCGAGGACCGCAATTTGCCTTCACTTTCTCCAAAGAACTCGGTCGCCTCCTGAACTACAATCTTTCCCTCTCCACTGCCTATCATCCTCAGACCAACAGTGAAACTGAATGTGTTAATCAAGAAGTCAAAACCTATCTCTGCATCCACTGTGGAGACCATCCTTCTACTTGGTCTGATCACATTTCCCATGCCAAATTCACGCACAATCACCACCCCCACTCTGTCACCAGCAAATCCCCATTTTATCTCATGATGGGATACGAACCCCGTGCCCTTTCCTCAGTGATTGCCGACACCAACATTTCTGCCATTGAATCCCATCTCAAAGAGTTAACCGCTCTGCAAGAAGAAGCCCTCGCATCCCATGAACTTGCACGTCAAGTCATGGTGTCCAGATCAAAGTTGAAATTCATGCCCTTTGAGAAGGGGCAACGAGTGTGGCTGGAAGCCAGAAATCTAAAAAGTTCCGTTCAAGATCTGAAGTTCGCTGCAAAATGCAAAGGCTCTTTCATTATCTCTGATGTCATCTCCCCTGTCTCCTATCACCTCTGACTCCCATGAACGTGGAAAATCCACAACACGTTCCATGCTTCACTGTTATCACTGTATTACGAAAATGATGTCCACAGCCTGAAATTCCCCACATTGCCTCCGGATCTTGTTGAAGGACAAGAAGAATATGAAATAGAGTGTATCCTACGACATTGCAGTATGCTGTCAGCTTGACAATACCTAATCCAATGGAAAGGGTACTCCACAGAGGAAGAATCATGGGAACCCGAGCGGAATCTGAAACATTCATTGGAGTTACTTGATGACTATAAAAGACGACACCCCTGCGCCTTCTCTCTCTCATCCGCTTGCTCACCATGCCACAGATAAATCCACTCCACCTTATCCTAATGGCCATCGAATTTGCCCATGTCGACACCCCTGCCACTGCATCCTCTACGAACCCCAACACCGTCTGCCTTCCCGCTACAGACCCTAAGAGGGTCTCTCCTACTCACCCCACCGCCCCTCAACCTATCAACTTCACCACTCTTGTTGATAATATTCCCCAATCCCATATCTCCCCTGTCTTGGGCAGGATCCAATCCTTGCCAACGTTTACACCTCTACCCCATCGGAAACCTTCTCCAGGACTCCCATCTTTCCTAGGAGTTCACCGTCCCCAACTCGTCTGCACATCCAGCTTGAACTCCCTTATCGCCCACTCAGAATGGGACTCCCAAGTCCCTTTAGACATCTCCACCCATCGACATGCCAACCAGCTCCAAGAAGAGCATTTTACCGATGAGGATTACATTTACTTCCATTCGCTTATGTCTGACAATCGCCTTCGTGTTCCTATTAGCGTCTATTCTTCTGATGGCTCCCCTATTTTTACTTGGTTTGAAACCGCGATGCAACTAAATCACATCGCCGCCTTCATCTCTGGCTCAGGCCCGATCTTTTCTCACACCACCCTCAGCAGGACTATGCAGGATTTCATCTAGCATGTGCACTACCAGTTGTGTTCTCATGCCTTTCAAATGGGTTACGATATCTTTCTCCTTGACGTCGATAACCATTTCCGAGACCTCATCGCCACAGGTTGAGGACTTGGGAATGAAGTCCTAAGAGATGGATCACCTATTCATAGGCAAACACTCAACAACTGATGGACTGGTCATAACAGCAGAGATCACGTCTATCCCGGACATCCTTGTTTCAATCAATGGTGCTTCCAGTGCAATTGTCTCGGACATACCCAGCTATCTTATCAGCAACATGTCTGCACAGGGTGTCTCCGACATGCACCTGGTCATTCTCTTGTCTGCTGTCTGGGGACCTCTTGCACTCTCGTGTCCTGCCTCACCTCTCCTCATGTTACGCATGGCCATTGGTATGGTCGCGCATAGACCTACTAACGCCTAGTAGGGTCAATGGTTCAGTCATTCATATATATGACGATGTAAGGCTAGCCGTGGGGATGCTGGGTCAAGGGTACCGTCAAGGATGTTGACAAGTCTGAGAGATAACCACTGTCTAGCTTGACAAGTGGGTCGAAGGTTCGAGGTGAAGACACACGAAGGCGGGTGAGCCATAGTGTGAAGTGCTCACTTAATGGTAGAGCGAAGACACAAGGAGTAAAGGTGATAGATTGCTAGTACTAACTAGGCGACAAGCCGTAGGTAGAACTAAGCTAAAGAAAAGACGAAGAGACCCTGTTGAAGGGTTTATATAGTAAGGCAGAAGTGTCACAGTTACGTGTCACAGTGGTTAAGGGCTGGCATGGGAAACAGCATTAGAAATAGAAGGCCAATGGCAAAACCATGCATGAGAAAGAGATGTTAAAGGCCGGCACACACGGTGTGAGAAGATCAGAAGAAAAGGAGTACCTGTGCGGTGAAGGATAAGCACGCTTACGAGATGTATGGAATGTCATGGAACGACATGGAAGAAATGAGGTTAAGTGTGAGAAACAGAAAGTATTAGTCCAATAGTGTAAGAAAAGAAAAAGTGTTCGTCCTGCGAGCAAATCATAACACCTTGCACCCAATCCTCTTCTACATCCACACCTCACCGCCCTCAAGCAGTGTTCTGCAACGGACAAATTGTCCATTGAGCCACACCCCACCATACTTCTCATTAGTCGTCCTCCTCCTCCTTCCAGAACTCCTACCATCCAGCACCATCCTCCCCCCATGCTTCCTTGCCCTACGAGGATGGAGATGAATTAGATGATGTCAGCTATGCAAATATCACCGGCTCCCTGGGACCCACCTTTAGGGACTTGTAAGGAATCCTCACTGTAGCTTTAGGTTACTAAGGAGGTAATGTTACGATTTGCTCGCAGGATGAACGCTTTTCTTCTTCTTACGATATCAGACTAATACCTTTCTTTTCTCACACTTAACTCACATCCTTCCATGTCGTTCTACGACATTCCATACATCTCGTAAGCATGCTTATCCTCCACCACGCAGGTACTCGTTTTCCTTCTGCTCTTCTCATGCCGAATGCGCTGGCCCTTAACATTTCCTTCCCATGCGTGGTTTCTCTATTGTTCTCTTTATTTCTAATGCCGCTTCCCACGCCGGCCCTTAACCATTGTGACACGTAACTGTCACACTTCTATTTTACTATATAAACCCTTCAACAGGGCCTTTCATCTCTTCTCCTTAGCTTAGTTCTACCTACGGCTTGTCACCTAGTTAGCACTAGCAATCTACTTGCCTTTACTCCTCAGTCTTCATTCTACTATTAAGTGAATGCTTCACACTTGGCTTGTTGCTTTTGTTACGATTCGCTCACAGGACGAACACTTTTTCTCTTCTTACAATATCGGACTAATACATTTTGTTTCTCACACTTAACTTCATTTCTTCCATGTCGTTCTACGACATTCCATACATCTTGTAAGCGTGCTTATCCTCCACCACACAGGTACTTGTTGTTCTTCTGATCTTCTCATGCCGTATGCACCAGCCCTTAATGTCTCTTTCTCATGCGTGGTTTTGCCATTGGCTTTTCTATTTCTAATGCCATTTCCACGCCAGCCCTTAACCATTGTGACACGTAACAGTCACATTTCCGCTTTACTATATAAACCCTTCAACAGGGTTCCTTCGTCTTTTCCCTAGCTTAGTTCTACCTACGGCTTGTCGCCTAGTTAGCACTAGCAATCCATTTACCTTGCTCCTTGTGTCTTCGCTCTACCATTAAGTGAGCACTTCACACCACGACATGCTTGTCCTCGTGTGTCTTTACCTCAGACTCCTTGACCTGCTTGTCAAGCTAGGCAGCAGTTATCTTTTGACCCATCAACACCTTTGACGGTACTCTCAATCCAGCATCCCCACAGCTGGTCCTACATTGTCATATACACGAATGACCAAATCCTTCGACCTTGATAGGCGTTAGTAGGTCTACGCGCGACCATACCCACGGCCATGTGTAACAGCTTTCGTGCATCTCAGAACTCCCGAACCCTTGACCCACTTGTCAAGCTAGACAGTGGTTATCCTTGACCCATCTACACCCTCGATGGTACTCTAGATCCAGCACCCCCATGGCTGGCCATATGTTGTCATATACACGAACGACTGATCCCTTGATCCTACTAGGCATTAGTAGGTCTATGCATGACCACACCCACAGCCACGCGTAACAGAATCCCAGTACTGTCCACATTCCCACTGCCAACCCTGAGGGGGTCTCTTCTACTCTCCCTGCCGCCCCTCAGCCTGTCAACTTCACCACTCTTGTTGGTGATGTTCCCTGATCCCATGTCTCCCCCATCTCTGGCAGGATCCAATCCTCACTGTCGTTCACTCCTCTGCCCCATCAGAAACCTTCTCCTGGACCCCCCTCATTCCTAGGCATTCACCACCCCCAGTTAGCTCAAGCCCCTAGCTCTGACTCCCTTGTCACCCATTCCAGATGGGACTCACAGATGCCCCTAGACGTGTCTGCCCACAGTCACGTTAACCATTTACGAGAAGAACAGTTTACCGATGAGAATTATGTTTGCTTTCATACGCTTATGTCTGACAATCGCCTCCATGTCCCCATTAGTGTTTATTCTTCAGATGAATCCCCTATTTATACTTGGTTCAAAACCGCTATGCAGTTGAACCACATTGCTGCCTTCGTCTCCGGCTCAGGCCTGGTCTTTCCTCACACCATCCTTAGCAGGACAATGCAGGACTTTATCTATCACGCATACTACCAGTTGTACTCCCATGCCTTTCAGATGGGTTACGATACCTTCCTCCTTAATGTCGATAACCACTTCCAAGATCTCGCCGCTGCAGGTCAAGAACTTGGGAACGAAGTCCTGAGAGATGGGTCACCTATTCATAGGCAAGTACTCAACGACTGGTGGACTGGTCGTAATGGTTGAGACCGCATTTACCTTGGGCACCTTTGCTTCAACCAGCGTTGCTTTCAATGCAACTGTCTTGGGCATACCCAATTATCCTGTCAGCAACACGTTTGCATGGGATGCCTACGCTGAGCACCTGATCATTCTCTTGCCCGCTGCCCTGGGTCCTCTCATCCCCTTGCATCTCACCTCACCTCCCCTCACGCTCTGTCCTCATCTACTTCCACACCACACCAACTCCAAGCAGCATTCCATAACAGACAAATCATCCATTGAGCCCCACCCCACCGTACCTCTCATCAATCATCCTCCTCCTTCCATTTGTCCTACCATCCCATGCCGTCTTCTCCACGTGCCCCTTCTCTCTACGATGATGGGGACCAATTAGACAATGTTGGTTATGCTAACATCACTGGCTCTCTGGGACCTGCCTTCCAGGAATTGTGAGAAATCCTCACCATAGCTTCAGGTTACTAAGGGGGTAATGTTACGACTCATTTGCAGGATGAACACTTTTTTCTTTCTTTCACTATCGGACTAATCATTTCGTTTCTCATGCTTAACTCACACCCTTCCATGTCATTCCATGACATTCCATTCATCTTGTAAGCATGCTTATCCTTCATTGCACAGGTACTCTTTTCTTCTGCTCTTCTCATGCCATATGTGCCAGCCCTTAACATTCCTCTCTCATGCATGAGTTCTCTATAGTTCTCTTCACTTCTAACGCCATTTCTCATGCCAGCCCTTAATCTGTGACTCGTAACAGTCACGCTGTTACCCCATACTATATAAACCCTTCAACAGGGCCTTTTGTCTCTTCTCCTTAGCTTAGTTCTACCTATGGCTTGTCGCCTAGTTAGTACTAGCAATCCACTTGCCTTTACTCCTCAGTCTCCATTCTACTATTAAGTGAATGCTTCGTGCTCAGCCCTCCCGCCTTCGTGTGTCTTTCTACCTTGAACCTTTGATCCGCTAGTCAAGCTAGGCAGTGGTTACCTCAGACCCATTAAAACTCTTGACGGTACCCTCGACCCAACATCCCTATGGCTGGTCCAAACGTTGTCATATATATGAACGACTAAACCTTTGACCCCACTAGGTGTTAGTAGGTCTACGTGCAACTTT
>JBBPTX010000980.1:0-13709 GCA_038094595.1 Pulveroboletus aff. annulatus | reverse complement strand
CAAAGGAAGTGGTGGGGGATCCAGAGCGGGGAGGTTGCGGGTGTAGGCATCTAGATCGAGGAAGAAAGCGTCATACCCGGATTGGAAACCCAGGTGGAAGAGGCGGAGGCAGGCGTGGTAGAGGCGATCTAGGATGGCGCAGTGAATGTAGTCCACAGGGAGGGTGTTGCATAGGGAAAGGAGTGTGGTGACTCTGTTGAGTTCCATGGCTACGTTGAAGAAGGCGGCGAGGGGAGAGTCGAGTGACATGTATATCTCGACGGGAAGTTCTAAGTCATGGGTGGCAAAGATCTGGCAGAGAGCCAGGTATCTCTGGTCTGAGAGGAGGTCGTTGCAAAGACGTGTGGTGTGACGGTGAGATGGGGGTGGGATTGAGGGGTGAGAGTCAAGGGGGGACGAAGACGAAGATGACATTGTGGGGTGAAGGCAAGGTGTCGTGAGAAGGCCTACTGGAGGTTGACCACCTTTAAGTAGTCGAGGAAGGAGCTCCGTGAAGCATCGCAGAGTTTCTTGGCAGCCTTCTTTCGAAGGTTCTTAGGGTTCATCAGTGACTCAGAGGAAGGTAACAAGGGTGGTGACTCAATTGAGTCCATGGCGCAAGGGGAAAACAGCAGTTTTTCTTCGTGCTGAGGAAGTCCAGAGGTGTCCCAAGGGACCGAGGATGTGTCTGTATCCGAATGGACCAAAGGTGCCGATAGGGCCAAGGGTAGTTTAATCTCATTGCAGAGATGATCCTGTGAAAGATCCAGGGGTAGTTTAGCCTCATTTTGGAGGGGATCCTGAGAATTGAGGGGTGGGGACGGGGAAGAAGGGGAAAATACCCTCCTGCTAAGGCCGTAGCCCTCTACGGCTAAAGGTGGGGGTGCAGGGGAGAAGCGGGCGTGTGGGAGGCACACGTGGGTGACGGTGAGAGTGGGGATGTGGGCTGGGAGGGGGATGGATTGGACTGCCATGGGAGGGGATGGTGATGGGGGAGAGGCAGGGGCGGGCATCAAGAGGCGGGGGTGGCGAGGAAGAGGGCAGTCGGCAAGGTGGTGGCCTTGTCGACGGCAGCGGAAGCATCGCCCGGAGAGGCAACACTTTAACCAGGAGGCGGGGGTGAGGCGAGAGGGGCGGATGATGTCAACGTCCATGGGTTCGGGGGTGGAGGAAGGCAGGGGGGGAGCTGGACGATCTACATCCATGGGAACAGGGGCGGGCCTTTTTACCTGATGCTGAGCAGGGCAGGGCGATGGATCAATATCCATCGGGGTGCCAGGGGACAGTTTTACCTCATGACAGAGGGTCTGGGGGTTGTGGGAGTGCAGTTTAACCTCGTGCCGGAGGTCGTGGGACGGGTGGTGCAGTTTTACCTCATGCCAGAGGCTGGAGATAGTGCAGGCACGTTCCATGTGAGTGTGGAACGTGGTTACCTTATCGATCCATAGATCGAGGGTCGAGGGGATGTTCTCCATGGAGAGAACGTGGCGCATGAGGAGGAGCGGGAGGGTGGCTGAGTAGTAGCTGATAAGGACGTTCTGGTCAGTAATCCTGGCCAGAAGGGCGTAGTTCCGAAAGTAAGCATGGTACTCAGCTAACAGCAGGGAGTATCCAAGGGGGGTCGACATGACACGTGTGTTGGAGAGCCAGGCGATAGCGTCACCAGTGATGTTCTTGTGATCGAAGGTTTCGAAGAGTTGTCGGTGGAAGGCCGACCACGTGCCTAGGGTTGAGGGTCCCTTGGCAGTAACCTTGGATCAGAAGCGAGTGGCCCAGATAGAGGCTGGACCCTTGGTCATGTAGGACTGTTACGATTCGCTGCAGGGTCTACTCTTTTTCTTTACTAAACATTACGAACTGACACTCGTTTCATTTTCTCACGCTTACCTCGCCACCTTCCTTGTCGTTCCACGGCATTCCATATATCTCGTAAGCGTGCTTATCCTTCACTGCGCAGGTACTCGTCTTTCTTCCAATCTTCTCATGCCGTATGCGCCGGCCCTTATGTCTTTTTCCCATGCGTGGTTTTGCTATTCGCTTCTGCTCTTCTCACGCCGTTTCCCACGCCGGCCCTTAACTATGTGATGCGTCACCGTCACACCTTCCCTTTACTATATAAACCCTTCAACAGGGCTCTTTACCTTTCTCTTTAACCTAGTTCTACCTACGGCTATCGCCTAGTTAGCTCTAGCAATCTACCTTGTGTCTTCGTTCTACACTTGAGTGAACGCTTCACACATCAACGCTCCTCGCGTCTCCGTGTGTGTCTACCTCGAAACCTTTGACCCTGCCGCTAGTATAGCGCAGGTAACCTTGACTACTTAGCAATACGCTTCGTAGACATTGATCGACATCCCCACGGTCGACCCCCTTCTTACGGATATTCTCAACCGTAACTCAGCGTCTCCCTAGTCAACCTCGTCCCTAGGCACTCATAGGTTTACGCACGACCTTACCCAAGGCCACGCGTAACAAGGACAGTGTGTAAGCTATCCTCTTGGGGGCGGTGTCGTAGAGCTCCATGTTGGCATGGAGGTAGAAAGTGACATTGTCAAGCCACTGTCGGACAGGTTGTCATTGGTGGCCGGAGAATGGCTCAGGGGGGTTCAGCAGGAGTTCCTGCGGTGGTTCTTCAGGGGACGGAGGGTGGGGAAATGGGGGAAGTACTTCTTCCAACGTGATTGTCGGGAGGGGTGGTTGGGCCAGGTGAGGTGGGGCATTGGGGTTCCAGGGTGTTGGGGATGGAGAGTCCTGGGGAGGCGGGAGGCGCATCTGCGCCGAGAAGTTATGGGCGAGGTCGCAGGTAGCTTCCTCTTCTTGGAGATCGAGCAGTTGCTCATCTTGGTCTTCTTCCCAGAATCCTGGAGTTGGGTCAGCGTTGACGGGGTCAGAGTCCGAGGAGGACCCGTGGGAGGGGGTGCGGATGGTCCATCATGAGGGGATGGACAGTTGGCCTGGGCAGGCCAGTTCAGAGGTGTGCTGGAGGGCACGACATGTACGTTCAGCACTGGAGATGCCGGTGAGGGAGAACTGGTTTGGGTTCATGGCACGGTATCCGAGCAACTAGGTATTACCCTCGTATAGAGGCGTTCTCAAGTCTCAGGATCAAAGGCGGGGAGTGGTTTGCGATATCCGAGCAACGAGTTACTACCCCATAGAAGGGCGTTCACAGGTCTCAGGATCAAGTGCGGCAGGGTGAGGGGAGTCAGAAGGATGTGTGGTCCTCCGGGGTTAAGGGTTCGGTGCGGGATGGCACTAGAGGGTCAAGGGGGGAGGTCTGGTGAGTAAATCGAGATGGCAGTACTAAAGAGTACGTCGCCTGAATTAGCTTTGACCTTTTGTTACGTGTGGCCCAGGTAGGGTCGCACGTAGCCCTGCTACGACCTAGTCAAAGGATCAACTGTCTTGAAGACGGCAGTGATGGCACAAAGAGATGCCCGAGGTGTTCGAGGGGGCATCGAGAGAGTGTCTCAGACACGCAGAGTTCACTCAAGAGTCGAACTGGGACTCATAGAGGTGGGAGGATCGAAGAGAGCTTATATTCACAAGGTAGAGGCTAGGCCAATACACAGGGAGGTCAAAGCTAAGAGAAAGGCATAAGGCCAGATTGACTGGTATATATAGTGAAGAGTGACAGTGTGACCGTAACGTCACAGGGTCAAGGGTATGAGTTAAGGGCCGGCATGGGAAGCGGCGGTAGAATGTGAAAGAAGGCGATGGAATGTGATAGAACCCACGCATGAGAGTGAAACGCAATGTGCCGGTGCATGCGGCGTAAGAAGGGGAAACATGTGTGCGATAAGGCAACACGAGGGAGATAAGTGCACAAGAACATGTAGGTATGGTGATGTATGTGAACGGGGATCTTGGAGAGCTGAGGAGCAAGGGTAAAGGGTTGGCACGGTCAACCGGAGAAGAGCGGAAGTGTGAGCGTACGCGCAAGGGAAAGAGAAAAGGAAAAGAAAAAGACGTGCCCAGCATGATGAATTGTAACAATCTTCATGTGTCTCTATCTTGAATCCTTGACCCTTTTGCCAAGCTAGGCGTAGGAAACCTTGACTATCCAACCATTGTTGAGTAGATACTTAGTTGACAACCCCACAGTCAAAAACCTTACATGGATATTCTCAACCACAACCTCCTCACCCTTGTCCCTATTAGTCACTAGGCTCAGTAGGTCTATGTGCAACCTTACCAAAAGGTCACGCATAACATCCTACAACCATCCCTAGATAGTCAACTTCCTTCTTGAAAAAGTGACACTTCTCTGGTTTGGCAAAGAGATCATTCTCTTCCAGATGCTTTAGCACTTTCTTAACAATTTCTGCATGTTCTTGTTTATTGTCCATCTTTGTAAATATCATGACATCATTGTTTAGTGAAGTGACTACTCTCTTCGATGTAATCTGAAGTGAGGGAGACTGAACTAGATCTTATATATATCAAGGAGCGAGACAAGAATCGTAATCAGTCTTAGAGGAAGACAAATAAGATGAAATGGGGAGCGTATAAAGGAACTCTTGAAGTTGCTCTGATATTGGGGAGATATGAGAGGTGGCTTGCTGTGACGTTACGTTCACAAAAGGAGGCTGGATTCCTTCTGGGCAAGAGTAGGGAATTTCCAAAGTGGAACAACTTAGGGAAGTATCCCCAAGTATTCCCTTTATTTATACACTATGGTACAGTAGGAGATACAATGTTCTAAGTCAGCTGGGTAGAGGGTATGGTAAAGGGTATGATGTGTGTGTGGAGTAGGGCAGTGTACATGCTGGCTAGTGTGAGGCAGATATGAAAGGAATGGAAGGGTGAAGTGAGTGAAGTAGGTCTAGAGCAAGGGGATTAAAGTAATGCGTATGAGGTGAGGCACCTAGACCAGTGATGTCATGATGACATCATATCTTATCTAATCAGGTAAGAAGGTAAAGGAATAGCGAAGGGAGTGATCTTAGATAAGATCATGAGAAGATAAGATTAGATAATGCAAAAAAATGTGAAAATGTCAGTAGCACGAAATCAATTCATAACATTTGGAAAGTGGCTGGCAAATTGCACAATCCAAAGAACATAACCAGAGGTTCAAATGAATCTTTATGTGTGATGAAGGCTGCTTTCCATTCATTGCCTTCTTTGATGCATACATTATTATATCCCCATCTGAGATCTGATGTGATAAATGTCTTTGCCCCTTTAAGATTATTGACTAGCTATGATATGAGGGGGAGAGGATAATTATTTTGAATAGTTTGTGAGTTTAGATAACAATAATCTTGTATCATATGCTTTCGTCCATCTTTCTTTGGTACAAAGAAGACTGACAATATCTGAGGAGATTTTGAAGGTCTGATGTATCCTTTGGATGACTGATCTTCTAGTCAGTCTGATACTTCCTTTTGTTCATCTGTGCTCAGGGGTATAAGTCTTCTTTTCTTTGTTTGAAAATCTTCTTTAAGATCTATGATGTGATTCCAAGATTTTTGTGTAGACATTCTGGTTGATGCCTTTTCTTCAAATACTTTAAGATACTTGTAATAACATTTTGGCACAAGTTCTGCAGTGGACTTCTTTTGATCCATAAGGGACTTAAGCTTTTCATCTACTGCTTGGCCTATTCTAATATTGCATTCTTGTTTTTCATTTTATTCCTTTTCCAATGTTTTTATTCTTTCATATACTTTATATCGAGCTTCCTGCTCTTCTTTCTCCAAAAGTCTGAGATAGACACTTTTGTCTCTAAGTTCCCAGCATTCCTTTCCACAACTTCTTAATCTGATATCCCCAGTTTTCCAATTGATATCTGGATTATGTTTCTTTAGCCAGAAGTAGCCGATCACTATTTGGTTCTTTCCCAAGCTGGTTACTTCTGCTTCAACTATCTCTCTGTGTCCTTTGTAATCTAACAGCAAGGTCACTACATGTGTTATCCTGCCTGCTTCATTTTGCATGCCATCAATATTATAGATGGTTAATGATTAAGCTAGCTGCTGGAGGGGAAGTGCATGTTGCATGGCAAATACATTATCTATGAAGATGCAGTTTGTGCCTGAGTCCAAGAGTGCTGAAACTGAAATAAAATCTTAATCAGTATTTTTGAGTTTTACCTTTATCTTCATTTTTAGTTCATTATTGATTTTTAATGATCTGCAAAAGATTTCTTCATCTGGGATTTGATCTGCAGGTGAGATTGAAGAATTAGCTTTTTTTGAAGAGGAATTAAGCACTGGTGTGACACCCTGGCTAAGCCTCTGAGAGGACTCCTCTGTTGGCAAAGAAGATATAATAGTGGAAGGCGCTGCTTCTATATTATAAACATGTAAACTAGAGAAATAATTGTCTATTGGAAAGTGTACCTGCTTACACTTATCTTCGCCTAGATTGGACCCAGTTTCTAGATCTAGGCTTTGCCTTTTGCCAACTTCTTATTCTTAGCATCTTCGACATCCCTGAAGAATGCCCTTGCTTCTTCGAATGACATGCCCCTTATTGCTGCTGTGGGATCATGTCCCTTTCCTTTTTTGGCTTGTGTGCTGGGTGTATAGATGTATTCAGTGCTTTTAATGTCATCTGAAGATGTGCTCCTTACTTGCCTTCTTTGGCAGTCCTTCTTGTGGCCATTCGACCATTCATAAAGGTCACACTTAATGGAGGGTTTCTTGCACTATTTTGCAAAGTGACCTGTTTCTCCACAGTTGTAGCATAACATGTCCCCATTCTGAGCCACAGATATATCCATTGCATTTGGATCCTTTTCCTTTTTGTTAGATCCAAACCTTGATTGTGTTTAGTCTCTTATTAGGTTGAGACTTTTGAGACGATGCCCTACACATCTCATTGTTTCCATTGTGGCTTCTATTATATCTTTGTGCATGCTGTTTTTCCAGATAAAGTCCACAATGTATCTTTTGACTTTGTTTTCTAGTAACCACACTCCATGTGGGTCACTAAGCTGCACTTTCTAATATTTGACATACCATTTAATGAGGAAGTCATTGATGAGTTGGTTTTGCCCCTGGTACATATCTTGAATTTTTTTAGTGGATCTGTCTTTGACATTGTTTCCCCCAAATAGCTATCTAAGTTCATCCTCTAGTTTGTCCCAATTGTAGTTATTTCCAGGCATATAAATCAATTGTAGCCTTAGTTATGTGAAGGGTCCTGCCCTTGTACCTTTCAGCCTGGATAATACTGCTAGAATGACTTTGTTGCTTTTGGAAGGTATGGTGTGCCGATTGATTTTGATCCATGCTTGAATCTTTGCCCATCATTTGTCAAATTTAGTGAAAGATCTATCATATTCTCCAGAATCTGTGAAGACTTTTACCTTTCATGATGATGCTCCTACCATTAGAGCAATTACTGGTGTTGGTTGTGGTTGCAATGGTGCTGATGGTGCTTGAGGTGAGGTGAATGCCTGAATCATTTGTTGGATGTGTCCAAGCGCCTTGTTAATCCTTGTGATTTCATCAGTGAGATGTTTATATTGTTGTTCTTGTGTTTGTGTAAATTGTACGATGGCTTGTTGGTTCTTGCTCCAATCTCCTTCTCTGAAGATTTCTGTGAGGTTGGCAGATATGATAGATTGGAAAGACATTGTGATTTCAGAGAATGACTAGTACTTGTAACTTTTCCTCTGTTGAATCCTTAACTGTACTCGACTGTAGCAATTGTTTCTTCTGATCATTTGTGGATATTTGTTACAGCTATATATTTTTCATCCTTTACTATGCGCATATGGATACTTCTTTATCTCATCAAAGGGAAAACCCAACCTAGACACTGTCCCAGACACAGGGGATCTACGGGCCCTTCTAGATCAGTGGGCTTCATCTTCAGCTCTTCACCTTTCATCCCACTGATCACCACACACATTTAATACATCATGATCATCACAGACCTCACATCAGTTACCCCATCACTGTGATGTGATCCCTTATCTTTAATTACTGTTGACACCTTCCATTCCACCCACCCGCAGCAGATCAATGGCTGGTAACCTCATGTATATATTAATCTCTGCTACAGGCTGACTCCTCATGTTGATCATGTTGGGCCTAGGGGATAGACTTATGTAGATACATATCTAGATCAGTACACAACATGTATCTACAAGTAGAATAGTATATAAAAGCAAGACTGGACGGAGCTCAGTCTTCAGTCTAGTTCTCTTGTTTCCTTCTTATGAATCATAACTAAGATAGTACCCTCCACTTGACATCTAAGCAGATAGTGATTGCCTGCAAGATTTGTAGTCGCAACAATATTCTCTATGCTGCCTTTTAGTGTGAGGTTGTTCTTCATTCTCCTCTTCTGATTGTTCCCTGTATCACTTTCTTGCAATACTGATCTCTCTCTCTGCTCTTTGTGTACCTAGGGTTGCTTCTAGATAAACATTATGTTGTGCTGTTGGCCAAGTGAAAGGGTTATGGCCTATGACGTCAGGGATAGGGGTTGAGGGTTGTCTAAGTGAAGCAAGGTCTGTTGCTGGGCTTAGGGTTTGAGATGAGGGCATAGAGTTCCAATAGTATGTGTATCTGGTGAATCTTAGGTCTGTGGCAATAATGTCTACATCTGCACCATTTCCAAAGCTTTTAGGGCAGAGATCTTTCTTTAAGATCCTTCAAAACTCTTCTTCTGTTACTACCAGATCTAGCCAGTTGTTGGGGTCTTCTTCACTTCCTGTTACGATTCATTGCAGGGCCTACTCTTTTTCTTTACTTAGCATTACGAACTGACACTTGTCTCATTTCTCACGCTTACCTCGTCACCTTCCACGTCGTTCTACGACGTTCCATTTATCTCATAAGCGTGCTTATCCCTCACCGCGCAGGTACTCATTCTTCTTCTGCTCTTCGCACGCCGCATGCGCCGGCCCTTATGTTTCCTTCTCATGCGTGGTTTTGCTATTCGCTTCTGCTCTTCTCACGCCGTTTTCCACGCCGGCCCTTAACCATGTGACGTGTCACCGTCACACCTTTTCCTTTCACTATATAAACCCTTCAACAGGGCGTCTTGTCTCTTTTCTCCAACCTAGTTCTACCTACGGCTATCGCCTAGTTAGCTCTAGCAATCTATCCAGTGTCTTCGTTCTACACTTGAGTGAACGCTTCACACCTTGAACGCATCTTTTGCATTGCGTGTGTCTACCCCGAACCCTCGACCCTATTACCAGTGTGGAGTAGGTTACCTCGACTACCTAGCACAACGCTTGGTAGACATAGATCGACAACCCCACGGTCGACCCCTCTCCTGCGGATATTTTCAACCGCAGTCTAAAGTCCCCTCGTCCCCCTCGACCCTAGGTATTCGTAGGTCTACGCGCGACCTTACCCTAGGCCACGCGTAACACTTCCTGTGCTTGCTCTAGGTAGCAAGATCTCCTTGGGCTCTACTTTAACTATGGGTTCTGCTAGGGCTATGGGTACATCTGCTAATTTCCAAGGGTTGGTCTATTCAACCCAAGGGGTGTATGCTAGGAAAGGGAGAAGGGATCGGTAAAAAGAGATAGGCACTAGGTGTGCACTTTTGCTAGATGCCCCTAGAGGACATGCTCACTTGCTTAGAGCCTGTGGTAGCGAAGTGGGAAGCTAGTACACATCTGCTTGTCTTTCAAGTGGTTGGGTACAAAGATAATGGACAGTCTAGTTCTAGTGTTGCATCTACAAGTCTTTGCAGGCAACCTCTTGGATACTAGGCATCGAGAAGAGACTACTTAGAGTGTAACTCATAGAAGATGATCAAGAGAACTAGACTGGAGACTGAGCTCTGTCCAGTCTCACTTTATATACTGTTTACAATGTACAGTAGATACATGTTGTGTATCAATCTAGATATGTATCTACATAAGTCTATCCCCTAGGCCCAACATGATCAACATGAGGAGTCGGCCTGTAGCAGAGATTAATATATACATGAGGTTACCAGCCGTTGATCTGCTGCGGGTGGGTGGAATGGAAGGTGTCAATGGTAATTAAAGATAGGGGATCACATCACAGTGATGGAGGTGACTGATATGAGGTCTGTGATAATCACAATGTATTAAATATGTGCTGTGATCTGTGGGGTGAAAGTGAAGAGGTGAAAGTGAATGCCCACAGATCTAAAAGAGCCCATAGATCTCCTGTGTCTGACATAGTATCTATGTCAGGTTTTCCCTTGATAAGATAGTGAAAGCATCCATATGTGCAAGGTAAATGTGAAAAATATATAGCTGTAACAGGCAGAGCTATGCAAGAAGCTTAACATAAAGCAATATCTATCTACAGCTCATCATCCTCAGACAGATGGTCAAACAGAAAGGATGATCAGAGACATTCAGCAATATCTAAGGATTTCCTGTGCAGAGTGCCAAGGCAAATGGGCACAATGGTTACCCATCACATAATTTAGTTATAACTCTAAGAGGCAAGCCTCAACCAAAAAGTCTCCATTCAAAGTCACTCATTCCTACACTCTGCATATGGGAATAGAACCCATTGCATCCTCATCCAAAGCACCAGCTGCTGATGAATTCCTATCAAACCTACACAATGTGATGGAGCAAACTAAATTAAATCTAGAACAATCTCAGCCATGCATAAAGGCACAAGCTGATAAACATAGAAAGGAGACTCCTTCCTACAACATTGAAGATAAAGTATGGCTGTCCACAGATAACTTAAAGTTGCTACATACAAGTCACAAGCTTACAGAGCGATAATTTGGGTCATATGACATCATCACGCTAGTCAGGAATAATGCAGTAACCCTCCGCTTACCATCCTCTATGCGAATCCACCCAACTGTTAACATATCACAGGTTAAGCCTTATAAAGAAAGGCTTCAGGGACAATCTGTCATTGCTCCCAGCCCTATATAGGTTACCAAGAACCAAGATCACTTATACGAAGTAGAAAGGATCATTGCTAGTAGATTCAAAGGTCATCACCTTGAATACCTAGTCCATTGGCTAGGCTATGATTGTTACAAATTGATTTCATGATACAGACATTTTCGCATTTTTCTCATTATCTAATCTTATCTTCCCATGATCTTATCTAAGATCATTCCCTTCGCTATTCCTTTACCCTCTTACCCGATTAGATAAGATATGATGTCATCATGACATCACTGGTCTAGGTGCCTCACCTTATACACATTACTTTAATCCTCTTGCTCTAGACCTATCCTTTCACTATCACACTTCCATTCCTTTCATATTTGCCTCACTTTAGCCAGCATGAACACTGCCCTACTCCACATATATGTTATACCCTTTACCATACCCTCTACCCAGCTGACTTAGAACATTGTATCTCCTACTGTACCATAGTGTATAAATAAAGGGAACACTTGGGGATACTTCCCTAAGTTGTTCCACCTTGATACTTTCCTACTCTTGCCCAAGTCAGATCCAGCTCCACTTGTGAATGTAACGTCATAGCAAGGTCGCCTCTTCTTATTCACCCGAATATCCAGAGCAACTTCGAGAGTTCATACCTACGCCTCCCCATTCATCTTATCTGTCTCCTCTAGACTGATTAAGATTCTTGTCTTGCTCCTTGATAGATAAGATCTAGTTCAGTCTCCCTCACTTCAGATTACATCAAAGAGAGTAGTCACTTCAATGATGAGACAGATCAAACTTGAGAACTGGAAGATCATCTTCTACTGGGTGCACTTGATGCCATCAGTGATTTCCACAAGGAGTATCCTTCTACACCTTGAAGGCTGTGGATGTCTCATTCAACTTTTATATGATGTTTTAATGAATGTGAAGATCTAACTCTTTCTTCAACATACCCTTTTGATTGCCTGGAAGTTGATCCTTAGACAGGGGGTAGTGTTACAGCTATATATTTTTCACATTTACTCTGCATGCTCCTGCTATCTTATCAAGGGAAAACCCAACATAGACACTGTGCCAGACATAGGGGATCTATAAGCCCTTCAAAAATCTGTGGGCATTCTCTTTTAACCTTCACATTCGCCCTACAGATCACAGCATGTATTTAATACATCATGATCATCACAGACCTCACAACAGTCACCTCCATCACTGTAATGTGATCCCTTATTTTTAATTACCATTGACATCTTCCATTCCAACCACCCGCAGCAGATCAACAGCTGGTAAAACACATGTACTTATTAATCTCTACTACAGGCCAACTCCTCATGTCAAACATGTTGGGTCTAGGGGATGGACATATGTAGATACATATCTAGATCGATACACAACATGTATCTACATTGTAGATAGTATATAAAGCAAGACAAGACAGAGCTAAGTCTCCAGTCTAGTTCTCTTGATCATCTCCTATGAGTTACATCCTAAGTAGTCTCACCTCAATGACTGGTATCCAAGTGGTTGCCTGCAAAGACTTGTAGGTGCAACACATATGTATATATATCTATGAAGTATCAAGTACCCAGACATTAAGTGATGTTGGGAGATTGGCTAGGGATAATCAGGCCATGGTCACCTAATGATCATACAAATTAGCAGGTATTCATTGAGGCCTCAGTTTGAACTTGTTATTTAGTACCTACATTTGATCCTAGTCAAAACATAAAATATGACACATGGTCCAATTGTGTGTCAATATTTTGAGTTGGAACTACTATGCAGGCCAAGCCAAAACAGAAAACATTGGCCTAGCACAGACTTGTAGGCCATTTTTCAAGTTTTTACCCTGATGTATAATGGTCAAGACCTGACATGGACTAAAACTATAAGTTCACACCACCATTCAGCCCACCAGCCATACATCAAATTTCAACCTTGTATCAATGTCAATCTATATTTAAGGTATGATATACATGTTTTGTACATTGTTTAGCCTCAGCATAAATATTGATCAGTCCATTGTGTTAGAGGCATTAAGAGCATGTGCTATCACATCTAATTAGACAGCTTGCATGGGAACCACAGGTGTTGGATCCTGTTGCGACTACAATTTCTTGCAGGCAATCACTATCAGATAGACGTCGAGAGGAGATGATGTCTTAAGTCTACTGTGTAGGCAGAGAACAAGAGAACTAGACTGAGGACTTAGCCTCGTCCAGTCTCTTCTTTATATACTAATTCTACTGTAGATACATGTTATGTACCGATCTAGATACGTATCTACATAAGTCCATCCCCTTGGCCCTAAGTGATCGACATGCGGCTTTCTGCTTGCAGCGGGGATTAAATACATGAGGATTCCAGCCGTTGATCTGCTGCGGGTGGTAGAATGGAAGGTGTCAACGGTAATTAAAGATAAGGGATCACATCACAGTGATGGGGTGACTGATGTGAGGTCTGTGATGATCACGAGGTATTAAATACGTGCTGTGATCAGTGGGGTGAAGTGTGAAGAGCTGAATGTGAAGCCCACTGATCGAGAAGGGCCCGTTAGATCCCCTGTGTCTAGCACAGTGTCTGCAGTCGGGTTTACCCTTGATAAGATAAAGGAAGCATCCTTATGTGCAAAGTAAAGGTGAAAATTATATAGCTGTAACACTTTCTGGCAGATCTGTGACAAAATCGACAGATATGTCCTGCCAGGGTCCGCTAGGGACTTCTAAAGGCTGTAATAAACCAGAGCTAGGCTGGTTGAAAGGCTTCATTCGTGTGCATCGATCACAATGAGATACATAATCTTTGATCTGAGTTGTGACGCCAGGCCACCAATAGTGACGTAAGACTAAATCAATAGTCTTTTCATTTCCGGGATGACCTGCCATAGGCGAGTCATGACATAATTTAAGGG
>JBBPTX010000979.1:0-13715 GCA_038094595.1 Pulveroboletus aff. annulatus | reverse complement strand
GAACAACAACAACAACAATAAAGGGACTCGCGGAGAGAGGGGAGAGATACTAGCGTTGGCTAGGGGTGAATGCGAGGAAGCACCAATTGTTAACAGCGAGCTGGTACTCGGGCGAGGAGATCGAAGTGAATTAAACTGGAGAGTATACGGTACAGGGCTCAGCTCTTATATACTCTACAGTCGTGGCTATGACTACTATATACGGATATGACGTCATGGGAATAGGAAGCATCGGGGTAGAGGGCATGACGTCAGTAATAAGAGATAAGAGTCCAGAACGCGCGGTAATTAAAGGAATGAGGCGTACGCGTGTATGAAGGATGGAAGCACGCGGACATTACCGTGAGAGAGACGGTGATTAAAGGAGTGCGTATACCACGTGTCTGTGAAACATAGAAGCTCACGGATCTTATCCGGTAAGATCCATAGATACGCTCAGGGGAGCACGAGGTAGCGTGCGAACTGTTGCGGGCCGACGACGTTCAAGGGGAACGAAGGGGAAAAACGTCGGTCTGTAACAATGAAACCTTCCAACTAGCCTAGCTCTGGTTTATTGCAGCCTTTAGAAGTCCCTGGTGGACCATGGCAGGACATATCTGTTGATTTTGTCACTGATCTGCCAGAAAGTAATGGATCAGACAGCATTCTAGTAGCTGTAGATCGATTCTCTAAGGAAGTGGTGCTTATCCCTTGTCGCAAAACGACGTCCGCCATTGAGACAGCAAGTCTCTACCTCCATCACATCTTCAAGCACCACAGAATCCCCCTATCTATTGTGTCTGATCGAGGGCCACAGTTTGCTTCACAAGTCATGGCAGAGCTATGCACGAAGCTTAATATAAAACAACGTCTCTCTACTGTGCATCACCCACAGACAGATGGTCAAACAGAAAGAATGATCAGAGATGTGCAGCAGTATCTAAGAATATTTTGCGCAGAGCGTCAAGGTGAATGGACACAATGGTTACCCATCACACAATTGAGCTATAACTCTAAGAGGCAAGCCTCCACCAAGAAATCTCCATTCAAAGTCACTCATTTCTACACTCCACGTATGGGAATAGAACCCATTGCATCATCCTCCAAGGCACCAGCTGCTGATGAATTCCTATCCACCCTACACGATGTGATGGAGCAAACTAAATTAAATCTAGAACAAGCTCAGCTGCACATGAAAGCACAAGCTGATAAACATAGAAAGGAAACTCCTTCCTATAACATTGGAGATAAAGTGTGGTTATCCACAGATAACTTAAAGTTGCTGTGTGCAAGTCACAAATTAACAGAACAATGGTTAGGGCCATATGACATCATCACGCTAGTCAGGGATAATGCAGTCACCCTTCGTTTGCCATCCTCTATGCAAATCCACCCAACTGTTAATATATCATGGGTCAAGCCTTATAAAGAAAGGCTTCAGGGACAACCTGTCATCGCTCCTGGCCCTATACAGGTAACCGAGGACTGAGATAATTTATATGAAGTAGAAAGGATCATCGCTAGTAGATTCAAAGGTCATCACCTTGAATACCTGGTCCATTGGCTAGGCTATGATAAGACAGATCGAACTTGGGAACCAGAAGATCATCTTCTACTGGGTGTGCTTGATGCCATCGGCGATTTCCATAGGAAGTATCCTTCTGCACCTCAAAGGTTGCGGATGTCTCATTCGGCATTCATATGATGCTTTCACGAATGCAAAGACCTTACTCTTCCATCAACACACCCTTTTGATTGCCTGGAAGTCAATCCTTAGACAGGGAGTAGTGTTACAGCTATATATTTTTCACCTTTACTTTGCTATGAATGCTTTCTTTATTTTATCAAGGGAAAATCCAACCTAGACACTGTGCTAGACACAGGGGATCTACGGGCCCTTCTAGATCAGTGGGCTTTACCTCCAGCTCTTCACCTTTTGCCCCACTGATCACAAGCACGTATTTAATACACCGTGATCATCACAGACCTCACATCAGCCACCTCATCACTGTGATGTGATCCCTTATCTTTAATTACTGTTGACACCTTCCATTCCACCCACCCGCAGCAGATCAACAGCTGGTGTTACAGCTATATATTTTTCATACTTCTTTAAAGACGTTTTCTTTATCTTATCAAGGGAAAACCCGACTTAGACGCTGTGACAGACACAGGGGATCTACGGGCCCTTCTAGATCAGTGGGCTTCACCTTTAGCTCTTCACCTTTCGCCCCACTGATCACCATAACGTATTTAATACACCATGATCATCACAGACCTCACATCAGTCACCCCATCACTATGATGTGATCCCTTATCTTTAATTACCATTGACACCTTCCATTCTACCCACCCACAGCAGATCAACGGCTGGTAGACACATGTATATATTAATCTCCGCTACAAGCCAACTCCTCATGTCAATCATGTTGGGCCTAGGGGATGGACTTATGTAGATATGTATCTAGATTGGTACACAACATGTATCTACACATAGAATAGTATATAAAGTGAGACTGGATGGGGCTCAGTCTCCAGTCTAGTTCTCTTGTCTTCTGCCTACAAAGCATCCCTCTAAAAGTACCTCTCGACGCCTATAAGATAGTGATTGCCTGCAGACCTTGTAGTCACAACACTAGAACTAGACTGTCTATAAATCTCCACTCTTTCACTATCACCAATGAAAGCAAACGCGTCTAGTCTCCCACTTAGCTACCCATTGACTCCAGCAAGTGAGCACGTTCTTCAAGGCTACTAGGATATGCTAAAGACAAAGCTATCTAGTGCCTATTTCTTTTCACCAATCTCTCCTCCCTTTTGCAGCCTACGTTCCTTGGGTCAATCAGCAGAACCCCTAGGAACCAGTAGACACACCACCAGTAGCTTTAGTAGAACCCATAGTTAAAGAGGAGTCCAGGGAGAACTCGCCAGCCAAAGCAAGCACAGAGAGTGAGAAAGATCCCAACGACTGGCTAGAGCCGGCAGTCACCAAAGAAGAGTTTTGGAGGATTTTAGAACAAGATCTTCAACCCAAAAGCTTTGATAACAGTGCAGAAGTTGACATTATCGCCACCGATCTAAGATTCACCGGGGACACCTATTATTGGAACCCCACACCTTCTTATCACACCCTAAGTCTGGCAACAGACCTTGCCTCACTTAGATACCCCACCACCCCAATCCCTAATGTCATCAGGCCAGACCCTTTCGCTTGGCCAATCGCACCACATAACGTTCGCCTAAACGCAACCATAGGTGCAGCACTGGCAGAGAGAGAAATAAGCATCGCAAGAAGGCAATACAGTGAAACTACAGAGGAATCAGAAGACAAAGGATCACATCGCGTGAAGAGACAGCGCTGCAAATATCCACAGACAATCAGAAGAAACAACAGATACAGCAGGGTTCAGTTAAGAGTACAACCAAGGAAATCTTACAAATACTAGTTACCACCCCATTTAAATCGCAATGTCTTTCATTCCCATCTTAGCCACAGATCTCCACACCACCTTTGCAGACACAGGTGCCAATCACCTGGAAGCCATTGCGCAATTTGTGCAAACACAAGACAACAGATACGATCATCTCAGCAGTGAAATAGCACAACTAAAGAACACAGTAGCATGAATTGAACAAATGATCCAGACATTAGCTGGACAACCAAGACCATCCACAAGACAACCAACCCCAAGTGGATCCAGGGCAACACAAACAAAACCAACCATCAATACGTCACGAAAGGTAGAAGTCTTTGCAGATCCTGGAGACTTCGATGGGTCGTTTGCCAAATTTGATGAATGGTGGGCGAAGATCCAAGCATGGATTCAGATCAATCAACATGCCATAACCCCTCACAGTGGAGATGCAATCTTAGCAGTCTTATCACGACTAAAAGGACCGAGGGCAGGATCCTTTGCACAACTAAGACTGCAAAGGCTCTACACAAATCAAGGATATAGTTGGACGGATCTCGAAGGAGAATTAAGAGATCTATTCAGAGGTAGCAATGTCAAAGACAGAGCTATGAAAAAGATAAACGACATGAAACAAGGAAACACTCAACCGATTGATGACTTCCTTGTCAAATGGTATGCAGAGTACGAGAAGGCAGAACTAGGAGATCCGCATGGAGTATACCTCCTAGAGCAAAACATTAAAAGATATATCATGGATTATATCTGGAAGAATGGGCTAAGGAAAACAACGGTGCATGAAACAATGGAAACACTAAGAAGCATAGGGCATCGCCTTGAGAGCCTAGATCTCATCAGGGGATGAACGCAATTCAGATTTGGATCTTGTTACGATTCGTTGTGCTGGGCACGTCTTTTCCTTTTTCTTTCTTTTACCTTGCGCGTACACTCACGCTTCCGCTCTTCTCTGGTTGACCACGCCAACCCTTTACCCTTGTCCCTCGGCTCTCCAAGGTCTCTTCACACGTACGTATTCATACTTTCGTGTTCTTGTACACTTATCTCCCTCGTGTTGCCTTATCGCACACGCGTTCACCCTTCATACGCCGCATGTACCGGCACGTTCGTGTTCCTTTCCCATGTGTGGTTCTATCATATTCTCCCTTGTTCTTTCACATTCTAACGCCGTTTGCCACGCCGGCCCTTAACCCTTACCCTTGACCCTGTGACGTTACGGTCACACTGTCACTCCGTACTATATATACCAGTCAACCTGGCCTATGTAGTTCCCCACACTTGTCTTACCTTACCCTACCTTACTCCTACCTCGACGAACACCTAGTCCCCAGGTGCTCAATAAGACTTGCGCCCCCTCGTCCCACCTCTACGAGTCTCACCCGGCTCTTGAGTGAACCACCGACGCTTGGGCATCCCGCTCTTGCACTTCGAACGCAACCCAGTCGTTGCCGCCCCATCGTCGCCAACACCGACGACCGACCCCAAGTCCCATCAAACGCAACCTCGCCGTTGCCTCCCCGTCGTCGCCAACACTGACGACCGACCCCCAGTCTTTCCTGCCGGCTGCAGGATATTATAATAAGGTCTACGGCCGACCCTACCCAGGGCCAGTCGTAACAGATCTAAGCCAAAAGACCCAAATGCAATGGATATCAGCACAGCTCAGAAAGGAGCCAAATCATGCTACAACTGCAGTGAAACAGGGCATTTCGCCAAACAATGCAAGAAGCTCAGTACTAAATGTGACCTTTGCGGATGGAGTAATGGTCATAAAAAAAACTGCCGAAGAAGGCAGGAAAGAAGCACATCTTTGGATGACATTAAAAGCACTGAACACATTTACACACCCGGCACACAAGCCGAAAAAGGAAAGGGACGTGACCCCACAGCAGCCATAAGGGGCATGTCGTTTGAAGAAGCAAGGGCGTTCTTCAGGGATGTCGAAGATACCGAGAATAGGAAGTCGGGAAAAGGAAAAGCTTAGATTCAGGAACTGGGCCTGATCTAAGCCAAGGTAAGCATAAGCAGGTACACTTTCCAACAGACAATCGTTTCTCTAGTCTACATGTTTACGATACGGAAGCAGCACCTTCCACTATTATATCTTCTTCTTTGCCGACAAAGGAGCCCTCTCAGAGGCTCGGCCAGGGCATTACACCGATGCTTAATTTCTTTTCAAAGAAAGCTAACCCTTCGATCTCGCCTGCAGATCAAATCCCAGTCGAAGGAATTTTTTGTAGATCACTCAAAATCGATAACGAACTAAAAATGAAGATAAAGGTAAAACCCAAAAACACTGATCATAATTTTATTTCAGTATCAGCACTCTTGGATTCAGGTACAAACTATGTCTTTGTAGATAACGTATTTGCCATGCAACATGCACTCCCTCTTAGGTAACTAGCGCAACCCCTGACAGTCTATAACATAGACGGTACGCAGAATGAAGCAGGCAAGATTACACATGTTGCCTTGCTTCTATTAGATTATAAGAGACATTGAGAGATAGCCGAAGCAGAAGTTACCGGTCTGGGAAAGAACCAGATGGTGATCGGCTACTCTTGGTTGAAGAAACATAATCCAGATATTAATTGGAAGACTGGAGAGATCAAGCTAAGAAGCTGTGGAAAAGAATGTTGGGAGCTTAGAGATAAAAGCATTTATCTTAGGCTATTAGAAAAAGAAGAGCAAGAAGCACAATATAAAGTATACGAAACAATAAAAACATTGGAAAAGGAACAAAATGAAAAACAAGAAAGAAAGATTAGAATAGGTCAGGCGGTGGATGAAAAGCTTAAATCCCTTATGGATCAAAAGAAATCCGCTGCAGAATTAGTACCTGAATGCTACCATGAGCATTTGAAGGTATTCGAAGAAAAGGCATCTACCAGAATGCCTACACAAAAACCTTGGGATCACGCTATAGATCTTAAAGAAGACTTTCAGCCAAAGAAAGGAAGACTCATACCCCTGAGTATAGATGAACAGAAGGAAGTGTCAGACTGGCTAGAAGATCAGTCATCCAAAGGATACATTAGGCCTTCTAAATCTCCTCAAACGTTACCAGTCTTCTTTGTACCAAAGAAAGACAGGCAAAAGTGCATGGTACAAGATTATCGTTATCTAAACTCGCAAACAGTGCGAAACAATTACCCCCTCCTACTCATTTCACAACTCGTAGACTGATTAAAAGGCACTAAGCTATTTAGCACGTTGGATCTCAGATGGGGATATAACAATGTATGCATCAAAGAAGGTGACGAATGGAAAGCAGCCTTCGTCACGCATAAGGGGACCTTTGAACCCCTAGTTATGTTCTTTGGATTGTGCAACTCTCCAGCCACTTTTCAAACCATGATGAATGAATTATTCGCAAATATGGAAGACGTCGTAGTGGTCTACATCGATAACGTGATGATATTTACCAAGACAGACGATGAACGAGAGCACGCAGAGATCATTAAGAAAGTATTAAAGCGTCTAGAAGAGAATGATCTCTTCACCAAACCAGAGAAGTGCCACTTCTTCAAAAAAGAAGTCGACTATTTAGGAATGGTCATGGGGCAAGATGGAATCAAGATGGATACCAAGAAGGTCAACGCCATCTTAGATTGGCCAGCACCCACCAATGTAAAGGGAGTGCGAAGCTTTCTTGGACTTGCCAACTACTATCATCGTTTCATAGAAGGATATGTGCAAGTCGCTAAACCTTTGAATGACCTCTTAAAAAAGAACATCCCCTGGAAACGGGATTCACAACAACAGGACACTTTTAACAAGTTAAAAGAACGATTTACCGCAGCCCCTATCCTTGCCTACCCAGACATTGATTGTCAATTTCGTCTAGAAATGGATGCCTCCGATTATGCAACAGGGGCAGTACTATCTATACTAAAAGAAAGCAAATGGCATCCTATGGCGTTCAGTTCACACTCGATGTCTCCCGAAGAAAGAAACTATCCTATTGCAGATAAAGAGATGTTAAGCATCATCAAAGCACTAGAGCAGTGGTGTCACTATTTAGAAGGAACAGAACACCCATTTGAAGTATGGAATGATCACGCAAACCTTCAATACTTTATGAAAGCCCAAGATCTATCTAGAAGACAAGCAAGATGGGTGCAGTATTTATCCAGATTTAGCTATACCTTTGTATATAAACCAGGACCGTCCAATGCAAAAGCAGATGCTCTCTTTCGACGAGAAGATCACACACAAGAAACAGAGGACGATAACAAAGGAATAACCATGATATCCCCAGAGCGGATAAGGACAACATCATCCAAAGTCACAATCTACAATGAAGGGGCACAGCTACATCAAGATATATTTAATCAAACATGTCTCTTGACGGAGACAGAAGTGCAGAAGTTATGTAAAGAATACAAAGTGTGTGAAGAAGCAAACGGGCTTCTTTACCAAGAAGGAAACCGGTTATACGTTCCAGCCAAAAATGAAGATAACGAAGATTTAAGAATCAAGACCCTTAAATTATGTCATGACTTGCCTATGGCAGGTCATCCCGGAAATGAAAAGACTATTGAATTAGTCTTACATCACTATTGGTGGCCTAGTGTCACAACTCATATCAAAGACTATGTATCTCGCTGTGATCAATGCACACGAATGAAACCCTCCAACCAGCCCAGCTCTGGTTTATTGCAGCCCTTAGAAGTCCCTAGCGGACCCTGGCAGGACATATTGGTCGATTTTGTCACCGATCTGCCAGAAAGCAATGGATCAGACAGCATCTTAGTAGCTGTAGATCGCTTCTCGAAGGAAGTAGTGCTTATCCCTTGTTGCAAGACGACGTCTGCCATCGAGACAGCAAGTCTCTATCTACATCACATCTTCAAGCACCATGGAATTCCTCTATCTATAGTGTCTGACCGAGGACCACAGTTTGCTTCACAAGTCATGGCAGAGCTATGCACGAAGCTTAATATAAAACAGCGTCTCTCCACTGCGCATCACCCACAGACAGATGGTCAAACAGAAAGAATGATCAGACATATGCAACAATATCTAAGAATATTCTGCATAGAGTGTCAAGGCAAATGGGCACAATGGTTACCTATCACACAATTGAGCTATAACTCTAAGAGGCAAGCCTCCACCAAGAAGTCTCCATTTGAAGTCACTCGTTCCTACATTCCGCGCATGGGAATAGAACCCATTACATCATCCTCCAAGGCACCAGCCACCGACGAATTCCTATCCACCCTACATGACATGACAGAGCAAACTAAATTAAATCTAAAACAAGCTCAGCTGCACATGAAAGCACAAGCTGATAAACATAGAAAGAAATCTCCTCCCTATAACATTGGAGACAAAGTGTGGTTATCCACAGATAACTTAAAGTTGCCGCGTGCAAGTCACAAGTTAATGGAGTGATGGTTAGGGCCATATGACATCATCACACTAGTTGGGGATAATGCAGTCACCCTTCGTTTGCCATCCTCTATGCGAATCCACCCAACTATTAATGTATCATAGGTTAAGCCTTATAAAGAAAGGCTTCAGGGACAACCTATTATCACTCCCAGCCCTATACAGGTAACCGAGGACCGAGATAATTTATATGAAGTAGAAAGGATCATCGCTAGTAGATTCAAAGGTCGTCACCTTGATTACCTGGTCCATTGGCTAGGCTATAATGAGACAGATTGAACTTGGGAACCGAAAGACCATCTTCTACCAGGTGCACTTGATGCCATCAGCAATTTCCATAGAGAGTATCCTTCTGCACCTTGACGGTTGCAGATGTCTCATTCGGCATTCATACGATGCTTTCATGAACGTGAAGATCTCACTCTTCCCTCTACACACCCTTTTGATCGCCTGGAAATCGATCCTTAGATGGGGGGTAGTGTTACAGCTATATATTTTTCATACTTCTTTAAAGACATTTTCTTTATCTTATCAAGGGAAAACCTGACTTAGATGCTATGACAGACACAGAGGATCTATGGGCCCTTCTAGATCAGTGGGCTTCACCTTTAGCTCTTCACCTTTTGCCCCACTGATCATCATTATGTATTTAATACACCATGATCATCACAGACCTCACATCAGTCACCCCATCACTGTGATGTGATCCCTTATCTTTAATTACCGTTGACACCTTCCATTCTACCCACCCGCAGCAGATCAACAGCTGGTAGACACATGTATATATTAATCTCCACTACAGGCCGACTTCTCATGTCAATCATGTTGGGCCTAGGGGATGGACTTATGTAGATATGTATCTAGATTGGTACACAACATGTATCTACACGTAGAATAGTATATAAAGTGAGACTGGACGGGGCTCAGTCTCCAGTCTAGTTCTCTTGTCTCCTGCCTACAAAGCATCCCTCTAAAAGTACCTCTCAATGTCTATAAGATAGTGATTGCCTGCAGACCTTGTAGTCGCAACAGCTGGTAACCTCATGTATATATTAATCTCCGTTACAGGCCGACTCCTCATGTCGATCATGTTGGGCCTAGGGGATAGACTTATGTAGATATGTATCTAGATTGGTACACAACATGTATCTACACATAGAATAGTATATAAAGCGAGACTGGATGGAGCTAAGTCTCCAGTCTAGTTCTCCTGTAAACTACCTACAAAGCATCCCAAAGATTCCTCTCGACGTCTAAGTGATTGGTGATTGCCTACAACAATTGTAGTCGCAACAATTGGCAGTACACCGACGGCATCCTCCAATATCAAGGACGTGTCTACGTCCCTCCTGACTGTGACCTTCGCCATGCTGTAGTTCAACATTCCCATGATCATAACTTGGCTGGCCACCCTGGCTTCCTAAAAACCTGGCAACTTGTCACTTCCGAGTTTTGGTGGCCCAGTTTTGCCACGTTCATCCACTCCTATGTTGACGGCTGTGCCATATGCCAGCATAGCAAAACAAACACTCATCCTACTGTTCCCCCACTTGTTCCTATTCCATCCTCCAGTTCTCGTCCTTTTCAACAAATCTCTTGCGATCTCATCACCGACCTCCCACTGTCCGGGGGGTTTGATTCCTTATTGGTCGTGGTGGACCATGGCCTTACTAAGGGGGTAATTCTTTGCCCTACCAAGAAATCTATCACTGCCGAAGGCATTGCCGTACTCTTCTTCCACAAAGTATACCTCCGCTTCGGCCTCTACGACAAAATTATCTCCGATCACGGCCCACAATTTGCCTCCTCCTTTGTCAAAGAACTCGGCCAACTCCTTAACTATGACCTTTCCCTCTCCACAGCCTACCACCCACAAACCAATGGCAAGACCGAACACGTTAACCAAGAAGTCAAAACTTATCTCCGCATCTATTGTGGGGATCACCCATCTAGTTGGTCCGAATACATTTCTAATGCTGAATTTACACATAATCACTGCCCCCACTCCGTCATCAGCAAATCTCTGTTTTACCTGATGATGGGATATGAACCCCGTGCCCTACCCTCGGTTATCGCTGAAACCAACATCCCTGCTGTCGAAACCTGCCTCAAAACCCTCACCGCCTTGCAAGACGAAGCCCTTGCTTCCCATGAACTTGCGCATCAAGTCATGGCGTCCAGGTCCAAGTTGAAATTCATGCCATTCAAGAAAGGGCAGCGAGTTTGACTGGAGGCCAGGAATCTTAGAAGATCCGTCCAAGATCTGAAATTCGCTGTGAAGCAAGAAGGCCCCTTTGTTATCTCTGACGTCATCTCCCCCATATCCTATCACTTCCAACTCCCATGAATGTGGAAAATCCACAACATGTTCTATGCTTCGTTGTTATCGGCCTATTGCGAAAATGACGTCCACGGCCCGGACTTCTCCACACCACCGCTGGATCTTGTCGAAGGACAAGAGGAATATGAAATTGAACAAATCGTATGACATCGAGGAATGCCGTCGGCCCGCCAGTACCTAATCTGATGGAAAGGGTACTCCGCTGAAGAGGAATCCTGGAAACCTGAGCGGAACTTGAAACATTCTTCAGAGTTGCTCGACAATTATAAGAGACGACACCCCCATACTTTCTCCCTCTCATCTGCATGCCCACTACACCGCAAATAAACCCACTCCATCTTCTACTCATGGCCATCGAATTCTCTAATGTCAACACCCCCACCGCCGCACCCTCTACAAACCCCAGCACCATCCATCTTCCCACTATCGACCCTGAGAGGGTCTCTCCTACTCACCCTGCCACACCACAGCCTGTCAACTTCGCCACTCTTGTTGGCAATGTTCCTCAGTCCCATGTCTCCTCCGTCATGGGCAGGATTCAGTCCTTGCCAGTATTTACCCCTCCACCCGATTGGGAACCTTCTCCCAGAACCCTGTCGTTCCTAGGCATCCACCGCCCCCAGCTTGTCCGTGTACCTAGCTCAAACTCTCTCATTGCCCATTCTGGATGGGATTCCCAAGTTCCCTAGATGTCTCTGCTCATCGACACACCAATTGACTCCGGGAGGAGCACTTTACCAATGAGAATTATGTTCGCTTCCACTCTCTTATGTCTGATGATCATCTTCGTGTTCCTATTAGTGTTTATTCTTCTGATGGTTTGCCCATCTTTACTTGATTCAAGACCGTGATGCAGTTGAACCACATCGCCGCCTTTATCTCCGGCTCTAGCCCAATCTTTCCTCACACCACGCTTGGCAGGACCATGCAGGACTTTATCTATCATGTGCGCTACCAGTTGTACTCCCATGCCTTCCAGATGGGCTATGATACCTTCCTCCTCGATGTCAATAACCACTTCCGAGATCTAGCCACCGCTGGTCGAGGACTTGGAAACGAAGTCCTGAGGGACAGATCACCTATTCACAGGCAAACACTCAATGACTGGTGGACCAGTCATAACAGCAGAGATCGCATCTATCCTGGACACCCTCGTTTCAACCAATGATGCTTCCAATCCCACTGCCTCGGACATACCCAGCTATCTTGTCAACAACATGTTTGTACAGGATGCCTCCGACGCGCACCTGGCCACTCCCTCACCCGTTGCCCAGGATCATCTCGCCCCCTCGCCTCTCGCCTCACTTCCCCTCGCACTTAGTTCTTGTCTATGACTACACCTCACCGCCCCCAAGCCACGTTCCGCAATGGACAGATTGTCCGCTGAGCCACCTCTCACTGTACCTCTCGTCAATTGTCCTCCTCTTCTCAAAACTCTTACCATCCCGTGCCCTCTTCTCCTCGTGCCCCATCCTCTTATGAAGATGGAGATGAATTAGATGATGTCAGCTACGTCAACATCACTGGCTCCCTGGGACCCACTTTTAGGGACTTGTAAGGAATCCTCACTGTAGCTTCAGGTTACTAAGGGGGTAATATTATGATTCGCTCGCAGGATGAACACTTTTTCTCTTCTTACGATATTGGACTAATACTTTTCACTTCTCACGCTTTACCTCATTCATTCCATGTCATTCTACAACATTCCATACATCTCATAAGCATGCTTATCCCCCACCACACAGATACTCCTTTTCTTCTGATCTTCTCATGCCATATGCACTGGCCCTTAACGTCTCTTTCTCATGCGTGGTTTTGCCATTGGTCTTTCTATTTCTAATGCTGCTTCCCACACTGGCCCTTGACCATTGTGACACGTAACTGTCATGCTTCTACCTTACTATATAAACCCTTCAACAGGGTCTCTTCATCTTCTCCTTAGCTTAGTTCTACCTATGGCTTGTTGTCTAGTTAGCACTAGCAATCGACTTTACCTTTGCTCCTCGAGTCTTCGCTCTACCATTAAGTGAGCGCTTCACACTACAGCTCATCTGCCTCCATGTGTCTCTACCCTTGAACCCTCGACCCGCTTGTCAAGCTAGACAGCGGTTACCCTTAGACTCGTCAACACCCTTGATGATACCTTCGACCCAGCATCCCCATGGCTGGCCTTGTATTGTCATATACACAAACGACCGAACCTTTGACCCTACTAGGTGTTAGTAGGTCTATGTGCAACCTGTTACAGTTTTCTTCTCTTTTCCTCGTCATCTCTTTGACCCTTGTACCCCGATTGTATCACTATAGCACAGGTTCCTTTTCCACTCTTCTCGTCCGCCCTGTGCATGGTTCCTTTTCCCAACATTATGGTATTACTTCCGCTTTTCCCATGGACAGCTTCTCTCCCCAGCCACTTCTCTCACAGCGGCTTAGTATCCCCTCGCTTACATCAGTACTATCAGTCATCTCGTAGTACTTATACCTTGGCTGCATGTATTCGTATCCCACTCTTGATCTGCACTGTAATTCGCATTCATCTTGAGCTCCTTGCCTCCTGTGTGCGACTCTGT
>JBBPTX010000978.1:0-13717 GCA_038094595.1 Pulveroboletus aff. annulatus | reverse complement strand
CGTATGAATGCCGAATGAGACATCCGCAGCCTTCGAGGTGCAGAAGGATACTCCCTATGGAAATCGCCGATGGCATCAAGCGCACCTGGTAGAAGATGATCTTCCGGTTCCCAAGTTCGATCTGTCTTATCATAGCCTAGCCAATGGACCAGGTATTCAAGGCGACAACCTTTGAATCTACTAGCGATGATCCTTTCTACTTCGTATAAGTTATCTCTTTCCTCAGTTACCTGTATAGGGCCGGGAGCGATGACAGGTTGTCCCTGAAGCCTTTCTTTGTAAGGCTTAACCCGTGATACGTTAATGGTTGGATGGATTCGCATAGAAGATGGTAGGCGAAGGGTTATTGCATTATCCCCGACTAGCGTGATGATGTCATATGGCCCTAACCATCGTTCTGTTAACTTGCGACTTGCACGTGGCAACTTTAAGTTATCTGTGGATAACCACACTTTATCTCCAACATTATAGGGAGGAGTCTCCTTTCTATGTTTATCAGCTTGTGCTTTCATATGCAGCTGAGCTTGTTCTAAGTTTAATTTAGTCTGCTCCATCACATCATGTAAGGTGGATAAGAATTCATCTGCAACTGGTGCCTTGGAGGATGATGCAACGGGTTCTATTCCCATGCGTGGGGTGTAAGAACGAGTGACTTCGAATGGAGACTTCTTTGTGGAGGCTTGCCTCTTAGAGTTATAACTGAATTGTGCGATGGGTAACCACTGTGACCAATCGCCTTGGTGCTCTGTGCAGAACATTCTTAAATATTGTTGCACATCCCTCATCATCCTTTCTGTTTGACCATCTGTTTGTGGATGATGCGCAGTAGATAAACGTTGCTTTATATTAAGCTTCTTGCATAGCTCTGCCATGACCTGTGAAGCAAACTGTGGTCCTCTATCAGACACTATAGATAGGGGAATTCCATGGTGCTTGAAAATGTGGTGAAGGTAGAGACTTGCTGTCTCGATGGCGGACGTCGTCTTGCGACAAGGGATAAGCACCACTTCTTTTGAGAAGTGATCTACAGCGACTAAGATGCTGTCTGATCCATTACTTTCTGGCAGATCGGTGACAAAATCAACAGATATGTCCTGTCAGGTCCACTAGGGACTTCTAAAGGCTGCAATAAACCAGAGCTAGGCTGGTTAGAGGATTTCATTTGTGCGCATCGATCGCAACGAGATACATAATCTTTGATCTGGGTTGTGATGCCAGGCCACCAATAATGACGTAAGACTAGATCAATAGTCTTTTCATTTCCGGGATGACCCGCCATAGGCGAATCGTGACATAATTTAAGGATTTTGATCCGTAAATCTTCATTATCTCCGTTTTTGGCTGGAACGTATAACCAGTTTCCTTTTTGGTAAAGAAGTCCATTCGCTTCTTCGCATACTTTGTGTTCTTTACATAGCTTCTGTATTTCTGTCTCCGTCAAGAGACATGTTTGATTAAATATATCTTGATGTAGCTATGCCCCTTCATCGTAGATTGCGACTTTGGATGATGTTGTCCTTATCCGCTCCGGGGAGATCATAATAATGCCCTTATTATCGTCTTCTATTCCTTGTGTGTGATCTTCTCTTCTAGAGAGAGCATCTGCTTTTGCATTAGACGATCCTGGTTTATACACAAAGGTGTAGTTGAATCTTGATAGATACTGCACCCATCTTGCTTGTCTTCTAGATAAATCTTGCACTTTCATAAAGTACTGAAGGTTTGCCTGATCATTCCATACTTCAAATGGATGTTCTGTTCCTTCTAGATAGTGGCGCCATTGCTCTAACGCTCTGATGATGCTCAGCATTTCTTTATCTGCGATAGGATAGTTTCTTTCTTTGAGTGACATTGAGTGTGAGCTAAACACCACTGGATGCCATTTATCTTCTTTTAATATAGATAGCACTGCTCCTGTCGCATAATCAGAAGCGTCTGTTTCTAATCGGAATCAACAATCAATGTCTGGATAAGTGAGGATAGGGGCTGTGGTGAATTGCTCTTTTAATTTATTAAAAGCGTCCTGTTGAGAGGAGTCCCACTTCCAAGGAATATCTTTCTTTAGGAGGTCATTCAGAGGTCTGGCGACTTGCACGTATCCTTCTATGAAACGACGATAGTAGTTGGCGAGACCGAGAAAGCTTCATACCCCTTTTACGTTGGTAGGTGCTGGCCAATCTAAGATGGCATCGACTTTCTTGCGATCCATTTTAATCCCATCTTGTCCCACAACCATCCCCAAATAGTTGACTTCTTTCTTGAAGAAATGACATTTCTCTGGTTTGGCGAAGAGATCGTTCTCTTCTAGTCGTTTTAACACCCTTTTAACTATTTCTGTGTGTTCTTGTTCGTCGTCTGTCTTGGTAAATATCATCACGTCGTCGATGTAAACTACCACGACGTCTTCCATATCTGCAAATAATTCGTTCATCATAGTCTGGAAAGTTGCTGGGGAGTTGCACAATCTGAAGAACATGATGAGGGGTTCAAAGGTTCCTTTATGCATGACAAAGGCTGCTTTCCATTCATCGCCTTCTTTGATGCGTACATTATTGTATCCCCATCTGAGATCCAACGTAGTGAATAGCTTAGCTCCTTTTAATCGATCTACGAGTTGTGAAATGAGAGGGAGGGGGTAGTTGTTTCACACTGTCTGCGAGTTTAGATAGCGATAGTCTTGTACCATGCGTTTTCGTCCGTCTTTCTTTGGTACGAAGAAAACTGGTGACATTTGAGGAGATTTGAAAGGTCTAATGTATCCTTTGGATGATTGATCATCTAGCCAATCTGATACTTCCTTCTGTCCATCTGCACTCAGGGGTATGAGTCTTCCCTTTTTCGGTTGAAAGTCTTCTTTAAGATCTATGGCATGGTCCCAAGACTTTCGTGTGGGCATTCTTGTTGATGCCTTTTCTTTGAATACTTTAAGATGCTCGTGATAGCATTTCGGTACGAGCTCTACAGTGGATTTCTTCTGATCCATAAGAGATTTAAGCTTCTCGTCCACTGCTTGCCCTATTCTGATGTTTCGTTCTTGTTTTTCGTTTTGTTTTGTTTCTAATGTTTTTATTGTTTCATACACTTTATATTGAGCATCCTGCTCTTCCTTTTCTAACAGTCTGAGATAGACACTTTTATCTCTCAATTCCCAGCATTCTTTTCCACAACTTCTTAGTTTAATTTCCCCAGTTTTCCAATTGATGTCTGGGTTATGCTTCTTTAACCAAGAGTAGCCGATCACCATTTGATTCTTTCCCAAACTGGTGACTTCTGCTTCGACTATCTCTCGATGTCCTTTGTAGTCTAGCAAGAGTGACGCGACATGCGTGATCTTGCCTGCTTCGTTTTGGGTACCATCTACATTATAGACAGTAAGGGGTTGTGCGAGTTGTCTTAATGGGAGAGCATGCTGCATTGCAAATATGTTATCTACGAAGATGCAGTTTGCTCCTGAATCCAGAAGTGCTGATACTGAAATAAAATCTTGATCAGTGTTTTTAGGTTTTACCTTTATCTTCATTTTTAGTTCATTATCTATTTTGAGTGATCTACAAAAGATTCCTTCGTCTGGGATTTGATCTGCAGGTGAGATCAAAGGGTTAGCTTTTTTTGAAGAGGAATTAAGCACCGGTGTGACGCCCCGGCCGAGCCTCTGAGAGGACTCCTCTATCGGCAAAGAAGAAGAAATAATAGTGGAAGGCACTGCTTCTGTATCATAAACATGTAAACTAGAGAAACGATTGTCCGTTGGAAAGTGTACCTGCTTATGCTTACCTTCGCCTAGATTAGACCCAGTTCCTGAATCTAGGCTCTGCCTTTTGCCGATTTCTTGTTCTCGGCATCTTCGACATCCCTGAAGAACGCCCTTGCTTCTTCGAATGACATGCCCCTTATGGCTGCCGTGGGGTCACGTCCCTTTCCTTTCTCGGCTTGTGTGCCGGGTGTGTAAATGTGTTTGGTGCTTTTAACATCATCCGAAGACATACTTCTTACCTGCCTTCTTCGACAGTCCTTCTTGTGGCCATTTGACCATCCGCAAAGATCACATTTCGTGCTGGGCTTCTTGCATTGTTTAGCGAAATGCCCTGTTTCGCCGCAATTGTAGCATGATTTGGCTCCTTTCTGAGCCGCTGATATATCCATTGCGTCTGGGTCTTTACTTGATTTGGACTGGAAGCGGTATTGGGTTCATCCCCTGATGAGATCCAAGCTCTCAAGGCAATGTCCTACTTCTCTTATAGTGTCCATTGTTTCTTTGAGCGTATCTTTCCTAATGTTGCGACTACAATCTTGCAGGGCAATCACTATCTCTAAACGTCGAGTGGAAGGACTATCTTATGAGGGGTGCTTTGTAGGCAGGGAACAAGAGAACTAGACTGGAGACTGAGCTCCGTCCAGTCCCGCTTTATATACTATTTTACTTGTAGATACATGTTGTGTATCGATCTAGATACGTATCTACATAAGTCCATCCCCTAAGCCCAACATGATCGACATGAGGAGTCGGCCTGTAACGGAGATTAATAAGTACATGAGGTGTCCAGCCGTTGATCTGCTGCGGGTGGTAGAATGGAAGATGTCAACGGTAATTAAAGATAAGGGATCACATCACAGTGATGGAGGTGACTGATGTGAGGTCTGTGATGATCACGATGTATTAAATACGTGCTGTGATCAGTGGGGCGAAAGTGAAGAGTTGAAAGTGAAGCCCACTGATCTAGAAGGGCCCGTTAGATCCCCTGTGTCTGGCACAGTGTCTTATGTCGGGTTTTCCCTGATTAGATAAAGAAAGCGTCCATATGCGCAAGGTAAAGGATGAAAAATATATAGCTGTAACAGCCGGGGTGTCACACCGGTGCTTAATTCCTCTTCAAGGAAAGCTAACCCTTCAATCTCACCTGCAGATCAAATCCCAGACAAAGAAATCTTTTGCAGATCATTAAAAATAGATAACAAATTAAAAATAAAGATAAAGGTAAAACCCAAAAACACTGATCAAAGTTTTATTTCGGTATTAGCACTCCTGGACTCAGGCGCAAACTATGTCTTCATAGATAACATATTTGCCATGCAACATGCACTTCCACTCAGGCAACTCGCACAACCCCTCGCCGTCTATAACGTAGATGGTACACAGAATGAGACAGGCAAGATTACGCACGTCGCCTCCCTTCTATTAGATTACAAAGGACATCGAGAAATAGTCAAAGCAGAAGTCACCAGCTTGGAAAAGAATCAAATGGTAATCAGCTACTCTTGGCTAAAGAAGCATAACCCAGATATCAATTGGAAAACTGGGGAAATTAAATTAAGAAGTTGTGGAAGAGAATGCTGGGAGCTGAGGGACAAAAGCATCTATCTCAGGCTCTTAGAAAAGGAAGAGCAGGAAGCTCAATACAAAATCTATGAAATGATAAAGTCATTAGAAAAGGAACAAAATGAAAAACAAGAACGAAATATTAGAATAGGACAAGCAGTAGATGAGAAGCTCAAAACCCTCATGGATCAAAAGAAATCTGCTGCAGAACTTGTACCAGAATGCTATCATGAGCATCTGAAAGTATTTGAAGAAAAGGCGTCAACAAGAATGCCCACACGAAAATCCTAGGATCATGCTATAGATCTTAAAGATGATTTTCAGCCAAAAAAAGGAAGGCTAATACCCTTGAGCGCAGATGAACAAAAGCAGGTAGCGGATTGGCTAGAAGGCCAGTCATCCAAAGGATACATCAGACCTTCTAAATCTCCTCAAATGTCACCAGTCTTCTTCATACCAAAGAAAGATGGAAGAAAGCGCATGGTACGAGATTATCGCTATCTAAACTCGCAGACAGTGCAAAACAACTATCCATTACCTCTCATTTCACAACTTGTAGATCAATTAAAGGGAGCTAAACTATTCACTACATTGGATCTCAGATGGGGGTACAACAATGTGCACATCAAAGAGGGTGACAAATGGAAAGCAGCCTTTGTCACACATAAAGGGACTTTTTGAACCTCTGGTTATGTTCTTCAGATTTTGCAACTCCCCAGCCACGTTCCAAACCATGATGAATGAGTTATTTGCAGACATGGAAGACATCATGGTGGTCTACATTGACAATGTCATGATATTCACCAAGACAGACAACAAATGAGAGCATGCAGAAATCATTAAGAAAGTACTAAAGCGTCTGGAAGATAATGATCTATTCGCCAAACCAGAGAAGTGTCACTTCTTCAAGAAAGAAGTTGACTATTTGGGGATGGTTGTAGGACAAGACGGGATCAAGATGAATTGCAAGAAGGTCAATGCCATCCTAGACTGGCCAGCACCTACTGTTACGCGTGGCCTTGGGTAAGGTCGCGCGTAGACCTACGAGTGCCTAGGGACGAGGGGACGAGGGACTTTAGACTACGGTTGGGAATATCCGTAGGAAGGGGGTCGACCGTGGGGATGTCGATCGATGTCTACAAAGCGCAATGCTAAGTAGTCGAGGTAACCTGCGTTACACAAACGGCAGGGTCAAAGGTTCGAGGTAGACACACACGGACGCGAAGAGCGTTGATGTGTGAAGCGTTCACTCAAGTGTAGAACGAAGACACAAGGTAGATTGCTAGGACTAACTAGGCGGTAGCCGTAGGTAGAACTAGGTTAGAGAAAAGAGGTAAACGCCCTGTTGAAGGGTTTATATACTAGGAGAAAAGTGTGACGGTGACGCGTCACATAGTTAAGGGCCGGCGTGGAAACGGCGTGAGAAGGTTAGAAAGCAAATGAGTACCTGCGCGGTGAGGGATAAGCACGCTTATGAGATATAATGGAACGTCGTGGAACGACATGGAAAGTGACGAGGTAAGCGTGAGAAACGAGAAAAGTGTCAGTTCGTAATGCTAAGTAAAGAAAAAGAAGAGACCCTGCAGCGAATCGTAACAGTGGGGCAATTGTTTGCCCAATGTCCTTTCTGTCGGCAGCGGAAGCATTTTCCTTCTTTGTGGCATTGCTCTCGTTCCATGGGGGTAAGTCGAGGGAGGCGGACGGCATCAACGTCCATGGCGTTGGGGTCTTTAGCGGAAGCGGGGGTGGAGTATTGGTGATACGTGTGGTGGGTGGGGGTTCTGTGGCGAGCGGTGATTTCTCGAGCTCGTTCCATGTGTGTCTGGAAGGTTACGGCCTTCTTAAGCCAACTGGCGATCGTGGTGGGGACCGTTTCCATAGCGAGAATACGACGCATGAGGGCATCGGGGATAGCGGCCAAGTAGTATCCAATGAGGACATTGTCATCAGTGATTCCGGCGATGGCACACTGGTTTTGGAACTCGGCGTTGTATTCGGTGAGTGAAGGGGAGTACCCGCCATTTTTGGTGGCGGTCATACGGGTGGTAGTGAGCCAGGCGATGGTGTTTCCCGTGGTATCGTAATGTTTAAATGCCAGGACAAAGGCGTCACAGAAGTCAGACCAGGAGCCCATGGTGATTGAGCCATCGGCTGCGATTTTCGAGGATCGGAAGGTGTTGGCCCAAGTAAGTGCGGGTCCACGAGTCATGTAGGAGAGCGCGAATGCGATGCGCTTGGGATCAGAGTTGTATACGTCTGCATTGACGTTTAGGTAGAAGGCGACGGAGTCGAACCATTGTTTAGCCGTTTTATAGTCGCCATCATATTTCTCAGGAGTTCCGATATGGAGTTCAAGAGGCTTCGTAGTCATGGTCGGCGAGGGAGGGGGAGGAATCGGAGGAAAGATGTGGCCGGTTTGGCGTCTGGGTGTTGGGGATGGGGGAGTCTGGGGACGGGGTATCTGCACAGAGGCAGAAAAGCTATGGGAGAGGTCGCAGGTAGCGAGTTCTTCGTCGGAGTCTAATAAAGGCTCGTTGGGGTCTTTGTCCCAATATGCTTGGTTGGGATCGTCAGGGGTGTCAGAGGAGTCTGAGTGAGAGATGCGAGGGGGATCCCGAGGGTTCCAATGCGGGTCGGTGGTTCGAGTGTTTCAGTGAGAAGCTATGGTGGGCGGCGTACGTGATAGTACCTGGTCAAGGAGGTAGCTTAGTTCTTTTGTTACGCGTGACCGTGGGTGTAGTCGCGCGTAGACCTACTGTCGTCTAGTAGGGTCGAGGGTTCAGTCGTTCGTATTGACGACGACGTAGGACCAGCCGTGGGGGTGCTGGGTCGGAGGTACCATCAAGGGTATTGACGGGTCGGAGGAGTACCGCCGTCTAGCTTGACGAACGGGTCAAGGGTTTCAAAGGTTCGAGACACACGAAGGCGAGGAGGCCAAGTGTGAAGCGTTCACTTAATAGTAGAACGAAGACTGAGGAGTAATAACGCGTGGATTGCTAGTACTAACTAGGCGACAAGCCGTAGGTAGAACTAAGCTAAGGAAAACCTAGAGCAACCCTGTTGAAGGGTTTATATAGTGAAGTATGAGGTGTGACAGTTACATGTCACATCGGTTAAGGGCCGGCGTAGCAAACGGCGTTAGAAGAGCAGATACCAATGGCGAAACTACGCATGAGAGGGAAACGTTAAGGGCCGGCGCGTACGACGTGCGAAGAGCAGAAATGAAGGAGTACCTGCGCAGTGAGAGATAAGTACGCTTACGAATGGTATAGAAGATCATGGAATGACGTGGAAGGAATGGAGTTAAGTGTGAGAAACGGAAGGTGCTAGTCCGAAAGAGAGAGAAGAAAGAAAGTGTTCGTCCTGCAAGCGAATCGTAACAGGCGTGGGAGATGTGTTCGGACCATATAGAGGGGTGATCCCCGCAATAGATGCGGAGGTAGGTTTCGACTTCTTGGTTGACTCGTTCAGTTTCCCCATCCGTTTGGGGGTGGTAGGCGGTGGAAAGGAAGAGGTCGTAATTAAGAAGTCTGCCGAGTTCTTTTGCGAAGGCGGAGGCGAACTGTGGGCCGCGGTCGGAGATGACTCTCTCATAAAGTCCAAAGCGGAGGTAAACTTTGTGGAAGAAGAGCGTTGCTATGCCTTCTGCGGTGATAGTTTTCTTAGTGGGGCAAAGAATTACCCCCTTAGTAAGGCCGTGGTCCACCACGACCAATAACGAGTCGAATCCCCCGGACAGCAGGAGATCGGTGATGAGATTGCAGGAGATCTGCTGGAAGGGGCGAGAACAGGAGGATGGAATGGGGACCAACGGAGGGGTGGTAGGGTGTGTGTTGGTCTTGTTGCGCTGACAGACGGTGCAGCCGTCAACGTAGGAATGGACGAAGGTGGCAAGACCAGGCCACCAGAATTTGGAAGCAACGAGCTGGTGAGTTTTCAGGTAGCCGGGGTGGCTGGCGGAGTTATGGTCATGAGAACGTTGGACGACAGTGCGGCGAAGGTCACGGTCAGGAGGAACGTAGACGCGTCCTTGATACTGGAGGACGCCATCTGAGTACTGCCAATCGGCAAGGCGAGAGCGAAGGGCTGGGGGAAGGGAACCATCAAGCTCCTGGAGTTTATGGAGGACGAGGTCGTCCGAGGAGGAGGCAGAGGCGATATGGTTCGAGAGAGCAGAATCAATGAGGCAGACAAAAAGGGAGTCGGGGAGGAGGGTAACGCTAAGGTTGTCGGAGTCGGCACGAGGGAGAAGATCAGGTCGGCGAGAGAGGGCATCTGGACCGGCGAGCTGGGTCCCGGGAACATGGGTGATTGAATAGTCAAAGTCTGCGAGATCAAGGAGCCATCGGGCTTGTCGTCGGTTGAGATCTTGGGGACGACGGAAGTAGGTCAAGTTCTTGTGATCGGAGAAAACTTTGACAGGGAAGGGAGAGCCGTGGAGGTATTGCCTCCAGGCTTTGAAACCGCGGATAACGGCCAAGAGCTCCCTATCATGGATATCGTAATTGCGTTTTGAAGAAGAGAACAATTGTGATAAGTAAGAACAGGGGTGCCAATCCCCGTTTGCGTCGGTTTGTAATAATATTCCTCCAGACGCATATTTTGAAGCGTCGGTGGCCATGGCAAAAGGGCGGGAGATATCGGGCATAAAGAGAACGGGCTTACGAAGGAACAGCTCCTTAAGCTGTTCAAAAGCGGATTGTTGTGCAGGGTTCCAAGTCCAGGGCATAGTTTTCTTGGTGAGGTCGATGAGAGGTCGGGCGATATTGGAATATCCCGGGATAAATCCCCTGTAGAAATTAGCAAAACCAAGGAAAGAGCGGACGTCTTTAACTTTCTGGGGTGTTGGCCATTTGGCGATTCCGTCAAGTTTGACGGGGTCCATAGCGAGTTGGCCTTCTTTGACGATCATCCCGAGATACTCTACTTCGGGGACGGCGAATTGGCACTTCTCCAATTTGAGGTGGAGATCGAGCTCTGTCATGCGTTGGAGGACATGTCGAGTACATTCCGTGTGGGTGGCGTCGTCTGGGGAGAAGATGAGGAGATCATCCATGTAAATAACCAACCATCCTTTGGCGATCATGTCGCGGAAGGAGTCGTTCATAAATCGTTGAAACGTTGCGGGTGAATTAGTCATTCTGAAGAACATGACCATGGGTTCGAAGAGACCCTTATGGGTAAGAAAGGCACCCTTCCATTGGTGCCCATCTTTTATACGCACGTTGTTGTATCCCCACCTTATGTCGAATTTGGTGAAGACGCGGGCGCCTTTGAGTCTGTCAAGGAGGTCGGAGATGAGAGGTAATGGGTATGCGTCGCGGATGGTATGTTCATTGAGGTATCGGTAGTCTTGACACAGGCGGAGTTTTCCGTCTTTCTTCTTGACAAAGAAGAACGGCGATGCTTAAGGAGAATTCGAAGGTTGGATTTTTCCGGCGGCAAGATTTTCGTCGAGAAAGTCTTCTGTGGCTTTCTTTTTGTCGGGGGTGAGCGGGTAGAGTTTGCCAATCTTCGGGGAGAACGAATCTTTGACGTTGATTTCATGGTCATAGGGTCTCGAAGGGGGAAGGGAGTCGGCGGATTCTTTGGCGAAGACAGCAGCGAAGTCTTTGTAGGCGTCGGGTAAGGTAACCTTTGGCTTAGCTTTCTCGGCGGCGGCCGCGAGTTCGGTGGCGGTGGTGAGTTTAGCAACCAGTTTGGGATATGTTTGGTGGTACCGAGATCCTGTCTTGAGGACCCTTTGACAAGCATTAGCATGGAGTGCTCGACAGACATAGAGGTTTCCGTCTGGCATGTCGAGGAACATAGAGAGGGTGTGGTCGGGGATAGTTTCGACCATGACGTGGCGAGGTGGTTTCAAAGGGGGTGCCCTGGGTTGGGCTTGGGAGTGTCGGTTGAGGTCGACAACGTGGATGTGATATAAAGAGGCCGACTCGTCCACTGCCTCGGGGATACTGATTGTTTGTGACGACCAATCAATGGAGGGGTTTGTGAGGCGTAACCATGGGGTTCCGAGGATCACATTCTCTGATCCACAGTGCATGACGTGGAAGCATACATGCTGGGCTATTCCGTCAATATTCGTGAAAAGAGAAGCAGTGTATCGTATCGCTCCTTTGGCGTTCGGGGTTTGGTCTACGTTGTTGACTGGGATTGGCGTTGGGAGTTTATCTAGGGGAAGTTTGTGTTTTCGGGCGAAGTCCCAATCGAGGCAGTTGATGTCCGCGCTGCTGTCGATGAGGGCGCAGGTGTCGACGGTTTTCATAGTGTGCGATGGGTCAATGAGTTGCAGAGGGATTCATATTGACTTCTTGGATGTGGATACAAGTACAGGTGCACACATACTAGGGGGAACTACTGACGTCGAGGCAGAGTTCCGTTTCAAAAATCCAGGGAGGTGATGGCGATATGAGACACTTTCATTTCTTCGTCGTCATCTTCGTCGTCTATCTCGATTAATCGAGGAACTTCTTCTGTGTCCTCGACTTCGACTTCTGTAACCCTCCGGACGGCTTTCTTCGGCCTTGGAGTGTTCGAGGTGAATGTGGGGCAATTGTTTGCCTGATGTCCTTTCTGTCGACAACGGAAGCATCTTCCTTCTTTACGACATTGTTCTCGTTCGGCGGGGGTGAGTTTTTGAACGCGGACTGCATCAACGTCCATAGCGTTCGGGTCTTTAGTTGGGGCGGGGGTGGAGTACTGATGGTATGTATGGCGAGTGGGAGTTTTGTGACGAGTGGCTATCTCTCTAGCACGCTCCATGTGGGTTTGAAAGGTAACGGCCTTTTTGAGCCAGGCGTCTATGGTGGTGGGGACCGTTTCCATGGCTAGAATACGGCGCATGAGGGCGTTGGGGATAGCGGCTGAGTAGTAGCCGATGAGGACGTTGTCGTCGGTGATGCCTGCTATGGCGTAGTGGTTCTGGAACTGAGCGTTGTACTCAGTAAGTGAAGGGGAGTGTCCGCCATTCTTGGTGGCGGTCATGCGAGTTGTGGTGAGCCAGGCAATTGCATTGCCTATGGTGTCGTAGTGTTTGAATGCCAAGATGAAGGCGTCACGGAAATCGGACCAAGAACCCATGGAGATTGTACCATCGGCAGCGATTTTCGAGGACCTAAAAGTATTTGCCCAAGTGAGAGCAGGGCCTAGAGTGATGTAGGAGAGGGTGAAAGCAATGCATTTCGGGTCGGAGTTGTAGACGTCTGCATTGACGTTCAAGTAGAAGGCAATGGAGTCGAACCATTGTTTGGCCGTTTTATAATCCCTGTCATATTTTTCAGGGGTGCCGATGTGAAGTTCGAGTGGTTTAGTAGTCATAGTGGGTGACGGAGGGCGAGGGATCGGGGGAAAGATGTGGCCGGTCTGGCGTCTGGGTGTCAGGGACGGGGGAGTCTGAGGGCGAGGTATTTGTACAGAGGCAGAGAAGCTGTGGGAAAGGTTGCGGGTAGTGAGTTCTTCGTCTGAGTCTAGTAAAGGCTCGTCGTGGTCTTCGTCCCAATATGCTTGGTTGGGATCGTCGGGGGTGTCAGAGGAGTCAGAGTACGAGGTGCGAGGAGGTTCTCGTGGATTCCAACGCGGATCGGTGGTTCAAGTGTTTCGATGAGAAGCTATGGTGGGCGGCGTACGTGATAGTACCCGTACAAGGAGGTAGCTTAGTTCTTTTGTTATGCGTGGCCATGGGTATGGTTGCGCGTAGACCTACTAACGCCTAGTAGGGTCAAGGAGAGTCTGTCGTTCGTATGTACGACGACGTAGGACCAGCCATAGAGATGCTGGGTCATAGTGTTACAGCTATATATTTTTCACCTTTACTTTATGCATATGGACGCTTCCTTTATCTTATCGAGGGAAAACCCGACCGAAAACACTGTGCTAAACACAGGGGATCTAACGGGCCCTTCTAGATCAGTGGGCTTCACCTTCAGCTCTTCACTTGCGCCCACTGATCACAGTAAGTATTTAATACATCGTGATCATCACAGACCTCATACCAGTCACCCCCTTCACTGTGATGTGATCCCTTATCTTTAATTACCGTTGACATCTTCCATTCCTCCCACCCGCAGCAGATCAACGGCTGGAAAACACATGTACTTATTAATCTCCGTTACAGGCCGACTCCTCATGTCGATCATGTTGGGCCTAGGGGATGGACTTATGTAGATACGTATCTAGATCGATACACAACATGTATCCACAAGTAGAATAGTATATAAAGCGAGGCTGGACGGAGCTCAGTCTCCAGTCTAGTTCTCTTGTTCTCTGCCTAACAAGCACCCTCATAAGATAGTAAATCCCCACTCGACGTTTAGATAGTGATTGCCTGCAAAGACCTTGTAGTCGCAACACATAGTACCAGCAAGAGTGTTGTCAGGTCAGAGGTTACCGCTGTTTAGC